>JBBPNQ010000681.1:0-13016 GCA_038090975.1 Boletellus pseudochrysenteroides
TGAGAAGAAACAGGACTATCAACAATAGTGTTGATGAAATGAGTGGCTTGAACAGCATTTTTGGCCTTGCCAGTAAGGATTTGCTGAACAATAGCTCTCTTGTTGGTGGAGGAAAGCTTGGAAGGGCAACCACCATGAAGCCTAGGCCTCTCTGGTTGGATTTCCTGAAGAACCTGGGATACTGTAGACTTCCCTAGACCAGTCTGTGAGGCAATCTTCCTGGTAGATAGATCAAGAGAGGCAAGAGAGATGATGTTTTGTCTTTGAGAGATGGAAATGGATTTCATGGTGGTGGTGAGAAAATAAGCAAAGGGTGATGGGGTTTATATATGTTGGATCATACTCATTACATAAAGGTAACATAATAGAACCCTTGATGGCTGTATGTAATGATATCACAGCATGCCAGGGCCAATATATATAATCAAAACTTTAAGTCAAAAAACTGTCCGCATGACATGTCATTTTCAAATGGCTGCTATTCTATCAATTCTCATCCAAATAACTTGATTCTTGGACCAATAGAATGCCAAACGTACATACATCATTCCATACACTTGTGGTTTAGGGCTAGGGTTAGGGGTTATTGCGTTTAGTTGTAACTAATGTAAAACATGCAAACATGCGGACAGTTTTGTGAGCCACTGTAATATGACAGACCTAGTAGAATAAAGTAGCTCTAGTAGTCATTCTGCTGCTCTAAGCATGGCGAGTGCCAAGAAATGACAAATTAGTGAGAGTAGTTCTATGTTAACCAAAACTGGGTCCCTAGATGGGCTTGCTGCACAGGAATGCAGGCTTAATTCAGTTTTGACCAATAAAGAAAGTATTACGACAGAAACCCCAGAGCAGATCTGCATAAGATCCTTTCACATGAAATGAAGTCTTGGTGGACATTAACATATGTGCCACCACCAACAAGGAAAGAAGAGTACCCTGTAAAGCTCTGTTGGACAGTGGGGCTAATGGGGTCTTCATTAATCAACACTGTGTAAAAGGCAAAAAGATACCCATCTCAAGAACAGAAAGGCTGCTACACATATATAACATAGACAGCACGCCAAACTCCACAGGAACTATCACCATCAAAGTGGAGTTAATAATTGAATACCAAGGACATCGAGAACAGATCACAGCAGAAGTCACCAATCTAGGGTGAAATGACCTAATCCTGGGACACACGTGGCTTCAAAAACACAACCCCAAGATTGACTGGATGAGTGGCACAGTAAAAATGACCTGATGCCCAAAGACATGCTACCTCCTCTCTGACAGAGCTACATTCCTACAGTCTCTAGAAGAACAGGAGTTGAGCAACACCCCTTATGTCTATGCCAAGATTAAGGCACTAGAAAAGGAAAAGTCCATAGACCTTCCCCTGGAAAAACAGATCCCTAGAGAATACCATGAATACCTAGAAGTCTTCTCAAAGAAGGTCTCAGAACACCTCCCCTCAAGGAAGCCATGGGACCATGTAATAGACCTTAAGGAAGGATTTGTGCCAAAGAAAGGAAGGATCTTCCCCTTATCCATGGAAGAACAAAAAGAGGTGTTGGACTTCATGGATAAACAACTCTGCAAAGGGTACATCTGACCCTCCAAGTCCCCCCAGACATCACTAGTGTTCTTTATACCGAAGAAAGATGGAAAGAAGTGCATGGTACAAGACTACTGTTATCTCAATGAGTGGACAGTTAAAAATAACTACCCATTACCCCTAATTTCCCAACTAGCCAACAAAGTCAAAGGGTTGCACTGGTTCACTAAGATAGACCTGATGTTACAGTCCTTTTCCTCTACAGTGGTATCCTTCTAGTCTCTATCCTGTTTCCTCAACATTCTCTTATCCCAGGGATTCTTTCATATCATCACCTTCATTTCCTTATCATCTCAAGCGGTCTTTGGGCAGACATGTCTTTTCTCTAGTCATCTTCCTCCTTAGCCATATCTTCTTAGTCTTCTTTGCAACCCCTTTGCATGTACAGCTTTCTCCCTGGTAACTTCTCTCATAGTTACTTAGTCATCCCTTTTCTTTCATCTTCTACGAGATTCCACACTTACATGTCTCTCTAGATATATACCTAGCTGCCATTGTACTTGTACCTCATTCTTGATCTATGCAATAACCAGCGTACTCTTGAGTCATCCTCAGTACCCTCATCAGAGCATCCTCTAGCCCCTAGTCTTCCCTTCACGTAGGGATCCTCAGAATCTTAGTCCTTGTCGTTCTGCCTCAGAGCTCCTAGATCTAATAAAGGCGAGTTGAGTCAAACCTCTTCGTGAGCATCCTCCTCACATAGCTCTTAGTCCACTACTCGAGGTGCACTCTTTGCGTATCACCTGAGATGGGGATACAATAATATTCAGGTAAAAGAAGGTGATGAATGGAAAGGGGTGTTCATCTGTCACTGAGGAAGCTTTGAACCAATGGTCATGTTCTTCAGGCAGTGCAACTCACCTGCCATGTTCTAAACAATGATGAATGAGATTTTCACTGATATGAACACATGTATTGTCATGTACATTGACAACATAATGATCCCTACCAATGGAACAAGAGAAGAGCACACTAATACCATAAGAGAAGTGCTATGCCAACTGCAGGAAAACAATCTGTTCACAAAACCCAAAAAATGCTCCTTCTTTGCCAAGGAAGTAGAGTTCTTAGGAATGATCGTCTTCCAAGACAGGATCAAGGTGGAACAGGACAAGGTAAAGGTGATCCTGAAATGGCCTACACCACACAATGTAGGGGGTGTATGGAGCTTCCTAGGGTTGGCCAACTTCTATCAAAGATTCATACAGGACTTCTCTCACATAAGTTGCCCCCTCAATGACCTGACAAAGAAGGACCAACCATGGGTGTGGTCAGAAAAGGAAAATGCCACCTTTGAACATCTAAAACAGAGGTTTACCACAGCACCAGTACTAGCCTACCCAGATAACAACCAGAAATTCTGGCTAGAGACTGATGCCTCAGGCTTTGCTACAGGTGGCATTCTATCAATTGAAATGGAAGGAAGGTGGCATCCAGTGGCCTTCTCCTCCCATGCCATGACACTGGAACAAAGAAACTACCTCATCATGGATAAGGAAATGCTGGCAATCATTCTCACCCTTGAACAATGGTGACATTACCTCAAAGGGGCCAAGTTTCAATTTGAAATATGAACAGACCATGCAAATTTACAATATGTCATGGTTAAACAAGATCTGAATTGGCATCAGCCCAGGTGGGCTCAATACTTGTCCTGATTCAATTACCTTCTAGTAAAGAAACCCGGTACCACCATGGGAAAAGCTGACACACTCTCTCACCAGGAAGGTCATGCTATCAGCATTGAGCAAGACAACACACAGGTTCAGATTCTTCCAGCCAAAAGAATCCAAGGAGTTGACATCACACTTGTCCATGGAGGCGAGGAGCAGATCCTAAAACATGTAAAAGAGGCCCAAAAGGAAAAACCATCCCACAGAATGACGCTTGGCATAGATAGCCTAGAGCAGATAAAAGACAAGATTGTTGTACCTGATGTGGACAACCTGCGTCAGGATATCATCACCCAATATCATGATTCACTGGTAATAGGTCATGCTGGAAATGAAAAGACCCTGGAGCATGTACAACAATACTATACATGGCCAGGAATGACTAAACAAGTCGAGGACTATATAGCACAGTGTGATCGCTGTGCTAGGATGAAACCCTCAAACAAGGCACCCCTGGGCTTACTCTAGCCCCTTCCCATACCTCAGGGTCCCTGGGAAGACATCTCAGCAGATTTCATCACAGATTTCCCATCTGTTGATGGCAAGGACTCCATCCTTGTGGTAGTGGACTGATTCTCCAAATTGGTCAAAATCATCCCCACAACAAAAACTGTGACAGCATTGGAAATGGGCCAATTATATCGAGATCACATATGGAAGCACCACGGGCTTCCTAAATCAATAGTGTTAGACTGTGGCCCACAGTTCACCACCTTAGTCATGAAAGAACTCACACAGGTCCTCAAAATAGACCTCAAAATGTCCATGGCATATCATCACCAAACTGATGGGCAAACAGAGCGCATGAATCAGGAGATCTCAACCTATCTCTGCCTTTTCTGTGCCAAAAGACAAGACAACTGGCCACAGTGGCTCACCCTGGCCCAGTTTGCAATCAACAACTGGGTAGCCTCGGCTACCAGTGTCACTCCCTTCTCCCTCACCCACTCATACACCCCCTGAATGGATATTGAACCCACAAATGGAAAAGTGCCAGCCACTAATAGTTTTGCAACAGACTTCTCCACAGCCTTTGACCAGGCCAGAGCATCCATGAAAAAGGTGCAGGATACCATGAAAGTCCAAGCCAATAAGCAACAATTGGTGTCCCACAGTTTTTTCATCAGCCAGCAGATCTGGCTCACAACATCTAACCTAAGACTTCCCTGCACTTCCAGGAAGCTCACAGAACAGTGGCTGGGCCCCTATGTTATCACAGACCTTATCAGGAGCAACACAGTTAAACTTCAGTTGCCATCTTCTATGAAGATCCATCCCATAATTAATGTATCATGCATCAAACCATATCAAGAAACATTGCTGGGATAACCCCTGGTCACTCCTGGGCCACTCATCATTATGGACAAAGGCAATACAGAGTTCAAGGTTGATTATTTAGTAGACTCATGCCTTAAACAAAATAAGGTGGAGTTTCTGGTTCATTGGAAGGGGTATGACAACTCCAACTGTATATGGGAACCAGAGTCTAATTTATCTCATGCCAAGGAAGCAATACCGGACTTCTATGTCTCTCACCCCTCGGCCCTGTGGTGTCTACAAATGACCACTGCAGCCTTCTCTTCCCTCTTTTCCCATTATGAACTGATGCCCACTGAATGCAACATCTTCTCTTGCCAGGAAGTTGAGTCTTAGATGGGGGGTGGTGTCATGAATGCACCTTTAGCCTCTATCATAACATTTGTGGACATCTTATCTCTACCTTATCTTTTGGACTTAGAAACTTTCCAACAACCAATCACATGACTTGGCCTAGGCCTATGATGTCACTATGATGTCATGCCTCACTCTTTTAATCTCCATTGCTTCCCTTCCATTATGCATAGCCCCATTAATCTCTGCTGTGATCTAGAACATTCTAGCCCATATGTGCACAGACCATGTAGTCAATATGTACAAACACCTGTATAGTATATAAACCTGAATCCCATTGCCCCAAGAACTCTAGTCAAGTTCTTGTGGGACTCCCCACTAGATCCCTTGCCTCTTTTCCTCACAAGTGCTATTGTTGGTGGCCCTAGTCCTGTATAGGATTAGTGGTTGCTTACACCCCACCCTCTTCTCCACCACCAACTACACCTCCAGATGAATGTTGCTATTCTTCAGGGGAGGTTTCAGATGATGGAGACATGGCCCTAGTACATGCAGTGCCAGTGCTCCATTGCACAGGGTTATCCTCTGTCAACCAGCAGGCAGCAAGTACTTCCAGTTCAGATCCCTCCTATTGAAACCAGTGCCTAGTACACTGTCAATGCACTTGCATACACTGATAAGACCATTGCTTAAGCATATGAAGTGGCAGAATGGGCTTTCCCCTGCCAGACCCTTATTTCTTACAAAACCCATTGCGTCCATGGACAGGGTTTTGAAATCTTCCAGCATGACATTTTCCCACTGATAAATTATACCAACATTGCCTTCACTGACAATCTCTGGAATGAGGATGACACAGCATGAGACCCAGTTCCACCAGAGGTGATGAGGCAATCATGGCAGTATTGGGTAATGGACCAGGTGACTTTCAATTTTCTTTTTGATCAATTTCATCATTTATCCTTTTCAACTGAAAATTCTTTACTTTACAAACATGCTCATGCTATTTAAAAACTTATCAAAGAAGCTGCAGGTACTCCACTAGAAGATGTTGTTTACATATCTCTGGCAGGAACTTTCTCCCAAGGAAAGAGACCTGCTGCAGAAGAAGGAGAAAGGCAATGCAAGCTTCACTGCCTTACTTAGTTGTGGTAGACATCTCCTTTCACTTCCCCTTCCTTCCACTTGGCCTATTGGCCATTTTGCTTCTTAACCTTACAATTTTTTGATATCTACAGAGCAATGTTTAGTTTCTCTTTTGGACTGTAATGCCTGGAATACACTTCCAGAGATAGAACTACCCTACATTACTTGTAGGGACACTAAAATCATAGTTCAAAAAGGATTTACTAGTGACTTAACAGTTCCAAATCCTCATTTTTTTCTGACACTGCACTTAGATTCTTTTTTTGCAGCTAGTCAAGACCCTTTACCTACAGGTTATGTTTTTCAGGTACCCATGGAGAAATGGAGTAAAGTGGAGTTATCCAGCTATTGAAATCCAAGGCTTCTTCAAGTCTTACCTGGAAACAATGCCATTATCATGCCTGGATACAGAAGCAGGCATACATTCCTTCTGGAAGTGGACTTGGGACATCTGCTTTCACTTCACTAGGACAAACTGGAACAGGAAAACCAGGAATATCAGGACAAACAGGCAATGTACCATTTTCTCTTCTTTCTTATGTCTATATTGATCTTTTTGATGATACTGGTTCCACAGATATTATTCATTTGCTCTAAATGGCTGCCCTAACTACCTTCACCAATTTCAAAGTTGACAACATCATACTCTCATGTATCCCCATTCTCAAAGGATCTTCCAATTACTCCATTTGGTCTATCCATGTCCAATCAACTCTCGAGTTACTCTCCATTTGGGGATTTATCTCAGGCACCATCCTTCATGGTGCTATCCAGCAAGCAGACCAAAAGAAATGGGTCATTATTGACAAACGCATCTGTGGTATCATTGCCAATACAATCAATGATTCTTTTCTCCATCATGTCACCTATGATTACATTCAAGTTGGAAATGTAACTCATCCCTCAGTTGCTAAATTGCTTTGGGACAAGATGAATGGACTCTTTGGATTCTGCAGCCTTTCAGGCCAATTTCACCTTTTCCATCAGGCTCTAAAAGCTGACATCTGCCTTCATTCTACAACTGAAGATATCAATAGGATAACTTCCTATTTTGACCAGATGACCCTTGCTGGCCTTAATCTACCAGACTTGTTCTGAGCAATGTTCCTTCTCTCATGCCTTTCACAAGATTTCTTTTCCTTTTAGTTCTACCATGGCACAGACTGTTATGAATGCACTCTTTAGCCCCTATCATAACCTTTTTGGACATCTTATCGCCACATCTATCTTATCTTTTGGACTTAGAACATTTCCTTGATGACTCTCACATGACTGGTCATGTGACCTGGTCTAGGCCTATGATGTCATGCCTTACTCTTTTAATCTCTGTCCACTTCTCTTCCATTACACATAGCCATGTACAGCCTCATTAATCTCTGCTATAGTCTAGAACATTCTAGCCTGTATGTGCATGGTGCTATGATCTACCGGTAACCTTATCTCTTTTACCCTTATCTCTTTTCTTTATGCTTTACCTTGGACTTACCTTTCCCTTCTCATGATTACTCCCCATTATTCCCTAACATTCCACAATGTTCCACTTGCCTTGTAATCACACTTATTCCCCCACCCAATGTCATTGCATCCTATGCCTACTCTTCTTCCTCTTTGTCATTCTGATGACTCTTTCTTCCGATGCTGTTGCATCCTTCTGATTCCTTGACGTTCCATAACCTTCCGTTGCTTTCCCATGACTAGAGCATAAATACCCTCGTAGTACAAAGTTGTAACCTAACCTAGTTCTACTCAAAGATACCACTCTAGCCTTCATCTATCTCATCAGGGCAACCCCAGCCCTTCCTCAGTCGCTGCTAGGACATCAACCTAGGGCATCCCTTCGTCCCTTGCCCTGTAGTTTGGGGATACCTTTGTCCTTCGCCCTCATCCCTACAGTTGGGAATACACTCAATATCAGTGAGCCTCACTTGTCTCTAGTGATTTGAGTCTACATTTGTGCCTGCCAGGTCCAAGTGTAACACACAGACAAGTAGCACAATATGTACAAATACCTGTATAGTATATAGTCCTGAATCCCATTGCCCCAAGAACTCTAGTCAAGTTCTTGTGGGACTTCCCACTAGTTCACTTGTTCCCTTCCTCACAAGTTCAACCATTGGTGGCCCTGGTCCTGTATAGGATTAGTGGTCACTTACATAGAACTTGACTCCTCTCTGATCACCGACACTGACATCCCACCTCTATTACTTTCATCTTTGCCCATGCCCCCCAGTGGTAAGGGAAATCTCATAGCTAGACCCAAGGCTTAATGGGACACTACAATACAACTCCCCCCCTCTTCCTTTTACATACACCTTGGCCCTATAGCCATGAAGGGGTGATGACTTTAGGTCTAGCTCAAAGGGTTGCCTTGAGAGGCATTAAAACAGCTGATACCCACCCTCTACCTTAATTCTTTTTCTCTTGGGAATATGTTCCTGCATCCACATGAGGCACTTTATCTCCTTACCCGAGTAGTCTTCTTTTGTTAATGGTGCAAGAGCGGTATTGTGCCCACCATTAGCAAACAATACATACATATCCAAGTTGGGTGGCTGTTGACCTGATTGGATCTTTACTGGAGTGATTTTGATCCTCATGAAGTACTATACTATGTGTTACGCTTGGACCTGGCAGGCTCAAGCGTAGACTCGAATCGTCAAAGACAAGTGCGGCTCACTAGAGCGAAGGGGTTCCCAACTATAGGGACGAGACTGAGGACAAAGGTAACCCTAACTATAGGGATAAGACTGAGGATGAAGGGGTGCCCTAGGTTGAAGGTCCTAGCGGCGACTGAGGGAAGGCTAAGGAGCCTGGACGAGGGAGACAAGACAAGAGTGATTGTTCGAGTAGAACTAGGTTAGGTTACAACTAGTGCTACGAGGGTATTTATACTCGAGTCACAGGAAAGGTATGGAAGGTCATAGAATGTTCAAGAAGTAAAGGTATGCGACGGCATCAGAAGAAAGAGTAATCAAAATGACAAAGTAAGAGGAAGTTAGTCATACAGATGCGAGGGCAGCGGATGGAGGAGTAAGCGCGATTATGGTAGATCGTAACACTATGGATGATCTCATTTGTTAAATGAGAAAGCTCTCCTCTCCCCCCCCTTGCTGAATACAACTCCAATGACACAATCCCAATAAAGATTGAATGAGAAGACTTCCCTCTCCATTTCTTTGACTTCCTATGTGCTAGATTCAGAAATCTTGGCAACACTCCCATGCCCAAAGAACTCTACACCTACAAGTGAGAGTATACAGACAACAACCCAAGGTCAAATAGGCAAAGATCCTTACCACCAAGGACTCCCACCCCTCAACTGGAACCTATACCAGCCAGAGGGCTAGCACATGTTAGAAATGTATCCATCCAGTCCACCACCAAGCTCAGTCTTGGAAATCAGCAAAGAAAGCTTCACCCCCACCAATCTAAGAATGGACCCAGACCTGACCTATACTGGGTTTGCAGGAATGAGTGTGCCACTTGCACAGCCACCTCAAGGAGCTCCGCCCAGTCTCGACATCACTGGTGTTACGAATGCACTTCTTAAAGCCCCTATTGTAACCTTCACAGACACCTCATCTTCGCATCTATCTTATCTCTTGGACTTAGAACATTTCTTCAATGACTATCACATGACTGGTCATGTGACCTGGTCTAGGCCTGTGATGTCACTATGACATTGCACCTCATTCTTTTAATCTCCATCCCTTCTGAGCAGTACTGTGCCCACCAGTCACAAGCGATATGTACACATCCAAGTTGAGTGGCTATTGACCCAATTGGATCTTCACTGGAGTGATCTCGATCCTCGCGAAGTATGATACAATGGATGATACCTATTTTCAAACAAGAAAGCTCCCCCCTTCCCTCACTTGCCAAATACAACCCAAATGACACAGTCCCAATCAAAATTGAACAAGAAGACTTTCCCATCCACTTCTTCAATTTCCTAAGAGCCAGATTCAGAAATCTTGGCAATACCCCAACACTGGAAGAACTATACATATACCAGTGCAAATATATTGACAATGACCCAAGGCCTAACAGGCAAAGACCACTCCTGCCAAGGACTCCCATGCCTCCACCAGCACCTATACTGGTAAGGGGTCTAGCCAGAGTACAAAATGTATCCATCCAGTGCGTCACCAAGCTCAGTCTTGGAAATCAGCAAAGAAAGCTTCACCCCCACAGAAACAAGAATGGACCTGGACCTGACCTTTACTGGGTTCACTGGAATGAGCATGCAGCATGGCTTGCAGCCTCCTGTGCCTCCACCAGGTCTCAATGTCACCGGCTTGCTGGCAACAATTAACACTTTACAACAACAATTGGCCTTGCTGCAGGCTGCACAACAACAGCAGCACCAAGGAATGGTCATGACCACCATGTCCAAAAAGGTCAAGAGGGTCCCTGACCCTGGAAAGTTTGATGGCAGCTATTGGGAATTTGAATTCTGGTGGCTAAATTTAAGACTGTACCTTGACACCAATACCGAGACATTCAAAACAAATAAGGACAAGGCCATTGCGGTCTTCACAAGGATTGGTCTCAAGTTGGGGGAAGCTGACAAGAACCACATGGGTCAAAGTGTAAGCAACCACTAGTCCTGTACAGGACCAAGGTCACCAATGTTTGAACTTGTGAGGAAAAGGAGGAAGAACTAGGGGAATTCCCACAAGAACTTGACTAGAGTTCTTGGGGCAATTGGATTCAAGGTTATATACTTGTACAGTGTTTGTAACTATTGACTACATGGTCCATGCATGCATAGGCTAGAACATTCTAGACTACAGCAGAGATTAATGTGGCTGTCCATGGCTATGCGTAATGGAAGAGAAGGAATGGAGATTAAAGGAATGAGGTGTGATGTCATAGTGACATCATAAGCCTAGACCAGGTCACATGACCAGTCATGTGATAGTCGTCAAAGAAATGTTCTAAGTCCCGATAGTTGCTGATAAGATGTCCAGGAAGGTTACAATAGGGGTCTCAAGGGCACGTTTATAACACAAAGGGCCTGAGTCCAAATAAAGAAGTATCTCAGTGGATCACTCCATGGCTGGCCTGATGAGCTTGAGCTCTTGGAAATGCTTAAGGAGCAGTTCATGACCGCCAATGAGGCTGACTTGGCCAAACAAAAGCTACAGTGAGCAACAAAACTGAGTCAATGTTTGGCACATTTGACTTGTCTAGTGAATATTGGATGAACCATTGATGCTAGACCCTCAAACCCACATATCATTAGAAAGCCCTCATCAGGGGCTTTTCAAAAATATACACATGTATTATGTAATTACTTCTATATGCGGAGATAATCATCAATTAATGCAGGGTACTCATTGACTCAGTTTTGTTGCTAGTATAGAGGGTATACAAGTTAATAGAAGGTGTATCCTCCTTTGCCTTGATCACCTCTGCAATCCTTCTGGGCATGCTCTCAATCAATTCCCTACACTCTGCAGCCTTAATCTTCTCCCACTCTGTTTCTACTCCTTCCCAAAGTTCCATTATCCCTTATGGTGACTCTGGATATCCTGCTAGTCTTTTTTTGAGTAGAAACTATAGATGTTCAATGGGATTGAGGTCTGGAGATTGAGCAGGCCATCTCATGACATCATATCCATGGTCACTGAACCTGTCCTTGGCCTTCTTGCTAGTATGCTTGGGGTCATTATCTTGTTGGAAGATAATATCCTCTGGAGATTTTCCATAATATTCCAGAGTCTACTGGAGTTCCTCCTCCAAAATCTGCACAAAAAAGTCAGCATCCATCTTACCATCAATCTTATAGGCCATTCCAACACCATCCCAAGTCATACACCCCCACATTATCAAAGATCCTCCTCCAAACTTTTGTGTTCCCTGCACCAATCTATCACTGAGGCCCTCTCCTGCCTTTTTCCACACCCACTTTCTACCATCTGACCTGAAGCAATTGATTTTGATCTCATCTGACCATATGACACACTTCCAGTTGTCTAGAGTCCAGTTTTGATGACTTAAAGCAAAGTCCATGTGCTCTTGCCTATGATGCTTGGAAAAAGAGAGCATTTCTTCTTCACTACAGCCCTCATTCCTGCTTTTCTGAGGTGTCTATGGATGGTCTGGGGGGAGAGAGGTATACTCTTAACTTCCTGAAGAGCCTGGGTCACTTGGACAGCATTTTCAGCCTTGCTAGAGCTGATGAGTGTAAGCAACCACTAATCCAATACTGGACCAGGGCCACCAATGAAGAGACTTGTGAGGAAAATGGACAAGGACTAGGGGGATTCCCACAAGGACTTGACTAGAGTTCTTGGGGCAATAGGATTCAGGTATATATACTCGTACAATGTTTGTAACTATTGACTACATGGTCCATGTGCACACAGGCTAGAACGCTCTAGTCTATAGTGGAGATTAGTGAGGCTGTTCATGGCTATGTGTAATGGAAGAGAAGAAGCAGAGATTAAAAGAATGAGGCGTGATGTCATGGTGACATCATAGGCCTAGACTGAGTCATGTGACCAGTCACATGATAGTCATCGAAGAAATGTTCTAAGTCCAAAGAGATAAGATAGATGCAGAGATAGGATGTCCACGAAGGTTACGATAGGGGCTCGTAGGAGTGCGTTTGTAACAATGAGTTGAATAGCATGATGCATATCAGTGCCAGTAATGAGGGAAGAATGTCCACAAGTGGGTTTTTGGAGCTCAGGAAAATGTTTAGAGTGAACCCCATTGACTGTGGACTGGCTAAGGCCAGTGGCAGCTGAGATCTGGCAAGTAGATTGTTGTGAATTCAAGAGAAGGATGATTTGATTGGTTTGGGCAGTAGTAAGGGGTTTCATGGTGGTGGTAGTGGAAAGAGAAGGGTATTTTGGGTTGTTTACATAGTTTCATACCTTATATACATAACATATGACACAAATTTTGTAATACATGCATGTAATATGACAATCCCATTTTATACTATATCAGCAACAAAACTGAGTCAATGAGTACCC
>JBBPNQ010000682.1:0-13004 GCA_038090975.1 Boletellus pseudochrysenteroides
TTGAGACCCGTAGGTCTACCACTCCGGAAAAGCGTGTCATCCTTGTGCAGGGGCCATGCTAATCTTCTCTGTATCGTTCCAATTTTATCGTGTGCAACCCCGAAGGGTGCACTATTGTATGGGAGTGAAGGATAGCGATGAACTGACTTTTGCTTTATCCTAGGCAGACCCAGAGACTAATTGCCTTATATGGTAGATGAGATTTCCATACACAGTAACTTGGACACAGGCCAAAAACCCTGTGTGTGGGTCCCGTGCAATCACTTTTTATCCGCACCACTTCCGTCAGTTCCCACCAGATTCATATGTGAGCCGGTTGGGAAAAAACACCATGGAAAGCTTCTCGACCGAGGGCTGGCAGCCCGGTCCGATCAATGTAGGTACTATCCTAGTGCTTCGACCGCATATCCCATCAACTGTGTTCGTCTCAATGAACAGGTAGCAGTGCTGGTGATCCGTACTACTCGTCGCAACCTGGCCGGTGTAGGCCCGGGCTCATACAAAGCTATTACTGCGGCATCTTGCCTGGTGAGACCTCAGTATTCGTTTCTGGCAAGCGAAAGTGCTTACGATATTCGCCGTAGCCTTATTGCGCACGTACACGGCATTATCGATCCCGGCCAGGCCATCTGCAAAGTAGACTAGTAACGTTATCGCTTGACGACTCTCTGACGGCCTATGTGATAATTTTAAGCCCTCTCATTGGCTGGTGAGCTCTAAGCGACCCAAAAAGTGCATTTAGGTCGTGCCAGCCGCGTACCGCCCACAAAATGTGGCGTTCCAAACTGCTGATGGCCCCTCATCAGTTGCGCCAGGGTTGGAATCCACGCGCGCTCGGCTCAAAGGGTAGCCTCACATCAGGTTCAATGTCAAAATGGCATCTGTGGGCCTGCAAGAGTTCTGCAACTCAACAATGCAAGGCCTGCCAGTCGAGTCCGTTTAGTCGAATTAGGCACTGCGGCAAAGTTTAGCTGGAATTGCTGGTAAAATCAGAGTGGCTAATAGGGTTAGCGAGTGAACCATTCATCTCGCTAGCGAGCTCCCGAAATGCCACCCGAACTACTTATAATGACTATGATGGGTCTAGATACCCTACCCCCACTCTGCCTACTCAGCCATGTCTTCCATCCAGCACCTTGCCGTGTTCCCGAAACTGCCAACTACCCTTGCAGACCAAATACACCTCGACTTACCTGGCTATGACATCTGGTTTACTTATGTACGCCGTTCGCCCGATGTTTGTCCCACTGCTTACGTCAGGTTCAGATCAACAACCTTCTTGTTGTTCCAACGGAGCTTGATGTGTCCAGGTTCCAAGAGGCTCTCTCCAGAGTCCTCCAACTATACCCACACGCTGCAGGCAAGTTTCGATATATTGATGAACGTTGGACTGTAGGTCCATCTCCTGGAAGCAGTCATAATTTTATTTGACATCTCTCAGATTGAACTCACAAACACTGCCATTCCATTGAACATTGAATACAAGCTCGACTCGAGTTCCGACTCATTCCTGAATGGCGATGCGGTTCACCAGGAAGATCTCTCCACTTTCATAGACATCCAACCGATGGGTGCCAATGTTTTCAACGATAGTACCCCTCTCCTTTTTGTCAAGCTAACATTCTTTCAAAATGAAACATGTGTTGGTGTCGCTTGGCAACACTCGCTCGGTTCGTTGCCGTCCTGCGTCACATTTACATACTTCTGATTGCTCTATGCCAGGTGACGGTACTGCGCTCTCCCATTTCCTGCATACGCTCTCCCAGTTCTATCAAGGCCTGTCATCAGAATTTGCAACGCCAAGCTTGACGAAGGATCACTTTCCTACACCATCGGACTCTGTCGTGGCTGATATTTGGCCTCGTATTCCCCATTTACATGAGGCTTGCGACTTCGGGTCATTTCCGACATCAGTACAAAGTTTCGAGCATGTAAATTGGCGGATCGACAATCGCGACATTGAGGAGCTTCGTTCTGCACTCACCAAGAAACAGAGCGGTCCACCCCTGTCAAGACAGGATTGCATTACAACTTATCTCGTTGCCGTAATGAATACTACCAGGAGCGATCCCTTGCGAATTGTTAGAAATACAACCAGCGTAAGTTGTTTTGTGCACTTGACGTTGCGTGTACATCCTGATCTGTTCTCAGTATCGTCATGTAAAGGCTCCCTTCATCGCCGAGAATGCGGCAGGCAATTTTGTGATGGAAGTTCGTGTATCCCATCACTTACTCCTTAATATGGATCGTTCAACAGTGCCGATGTTGATAGGTTTTCGCCGACGTCCCCGCGGATATGGCTGGGATCGCAACCGCCGTTCGAAGTTCACTCGTACGGTGCCGAGATTCGGATTACATCCACCGTTGGTTGCTGGTGACAAGCCATCTCAAGTTTGAGGCATTTAACGCTTGCAAGGCGTTCCCCCCTGCTGGTGCTGACGATGAGCTGGTCGTCAATTCGTTCACAACGTAAGTCCGACGACGATTTCAAACTATGAGAGAGCTTATTTGTTTTTTTCTCGTCAGGATCAATTGGTGCAGCGCGCATTTCGGATGTCCCGATGGCACCCGGTTTCATACGGACGGGGTGATGAAGAATTTCGTGAGGGTCAATAGGTCGAACCCAGTGAAGAAAGTCGATGGAGTGTGGCAGGCTTGTCAGTCAGTTGATATCGCAGTGGGAGTGGCACCAGAAGTGAAACCCATACTACTTCAGACCCTCGCTCGTGGTGTCCGATTTATGCTCCATCACAAGAACTACGGATTTCTGACGAACCCTTTATAAATACTGTTTCGATTACTTGGAAAAAGTCGACTATTGTAGCGAGTATCTCATCACAGTGCAGACGATGTGAGCAAAATATATTCATAGTATTATTGGAATACTTCGTACACACTACACTAACCCCCGCAGCCACGTTCTTGACATCTCGCATCATCCATCTCCCGCAATCTCATTTGTTTTCTAAGCCACGTCTTGGACGAGACTGTAGACACGTGAGTATAGAAACAACGGTATAACGACCGCTGAGGTACTCAGCTGGGGAAAGGGGCGAATATGGGACAAGAAGGGTGGGGCGATGAGTAGGTGCTGCATGCGTGCGCAGTCCGGCCAGGGTACAGGATACGAAAGGCCCGGAGAGAACGGGTCCCCGCGTTCGAGCAAGTCGATGACGCATGACTTCTGCCATGTTGTCACGCCCCAACTGGGTGCAGGATTTCTTCACCCAGGAGACATACGATCGCGCCTGCTTGGTGAGGCAACCTGTCACGGTAGATCGGTGACCCACAATCTCATGTGATCTTGGAGCGGTGTCTTGAATGAGACTGTGGACATGTGAGCGTGAACATCGTAGCGCAACTTGGAGGGTGTGACTTGGCAGGCGCTGGGATACCCAGACTTGCTCCTGAGCGTGATCAACCTGGGAGGTGCGTTGGTGCGTGCATCAGTACGAAGGAGCGACCGCCCGCCCGATAATAAGCGGGCCAGTGAGACAGTGGGGGAAAGGTGGGACTAAGCATGGACACTTGCATACGAACGTTCTTTACCGCTGTCGCTGCCATCCGAGTCCCATGGCCCAAAACTTCGTTCGTCTTTTGGTTATAGCGTGAATGAGACTGCAGGTAGATGCGCAAGTGCCACTCGCTCGTAGGATCGTCAGCTCGAAGCTCGAGCTTCGGCTCTGAGTGGCTAGATCAACGAGCTGTCGGCCTCGTCCACCATTGGGTGGTGCGTACTGGTGGAGATGTCGCCACCGACGCTGGACGCGGATTTGGACGTGTTGGGGAGACAAACTTTGTGAGCGAGCGAAATGAGGCCGTCGCACAGTTCGTTCCTGCCATGACCGCCCTCTTACATCCTGCAGAAAATGCTGATCGCGGGGTTCCGTTGCAGAGCCCAACTGTCGCAGTCTGTGTGCGCACACGCGCTCGTCCATCTTCGCACTCTGAACCACCTCCGAGTCGCGGTCTTCCCGTCAACACCACTCTACTCCTGGTCACTCAGTCGCCCCCTGTTCTTACTGGATCCGTCAGCGAATTCGCTGCCCCAACACACACACCCTCCCTCTCCCTCTCGTATAGTATCACATATGTACGCCCTACGTTCCCGACTTCCCACTCATTCATCTGCCGCCACCATCTGGACCTTACAGGTGGATACTGACACTTGCTTTGGCCGCAGGTCCGTCCCCCGTCCTTAAAGCGGGTGCTCGTCTTCCTGTGTCCCCATAACCCTTGAAATCTTGCATGGCACGACAGAATCACTGGTATACACTTTGTCCGCATCGCACTCATCAGTTCCCACCAGATTTGGGCTGATAAGGAACCATTAGTCATTGACTATCCATCGTTCCATCGCCACTAGTACGCTAAGTAGGAGCCGAGGACGAAGGGGGAAAAAAAAAACATGGTATGTACCATCCTGAAGCTTTGGGGCGTTCACCATGTATCCTCTCAACTGTACTCTTTTCATTGACAGGTAGTATGCTGGTGACTCGACTATCCGTACTACTCGTAGCAACCTGGGTGGTGTAGGTCCAGGCTCCTACCGAGCCGTTACTACTCTGTTCGATCACGGCAACGCCTGGTCACACCTCAGTACGTTTCTGGTACATATGCACAAAGGGCCCATTGTATTGGCGACTCATAAATACACAACCGTCCAAACCCCATCGGACCATTCCACATTAACTTCGGACTGTTTAGTATAGAAAAGGGGCTGGCGGACACACCGCAACGTTGCATCCGAGAACGGAGCCCCGACTTTTCCGTGAGTTACAGCAGGGTCGAAATGCACACGGACGAGTATGGTTGGTCTAGGTACCCTGCCTCCACTGTCTACTCAGCCATGTCTTCCATCCAGCACCTTGCCGTGTTCCCGAAACTGCCAACTATCCTTGCAGACCAGGCACATCTCGATTTACCTGGCTATGATATCTTCTTTAACCATGTATGCCACTCGTTCGATGTTTGTCACATTGCTCATGCTAGGTTTAGGTCAACTCTCTTCATGTCGCTCCGATAAAGCTTGATGTGCCCAGGTTCCAAGAGGCTCTCGCCAGAGTCCTCCAACTATACCCACACGCGGCAGGGAAACTTCGATATGTTGATAGCCGTTGGGTTGTAGGTCCATCTCTCTGGAAGGGCTAGACTTTTTTCTGACCCTCTCAGATTGAACTCACGAATACTGCTATTCCTTTGAACATTGAATTCAAGGCCGATTCGAGTTCTGACTCATTCTTGAAAGGCGACATGGTTGTCCAGGATGATCTCTCTCCTTTCATAGACACTCCACTGCCCGGTGCTAATTTTTCCGACGAAAGCACCCCGCTCCTTTGCGTTAAGCTGACACTCTTCCATGACGAAACATGTATTGGTGTCGCTTGGCAACACTTGCTTGGTCCGCTGCCGTCCCGCGTCACATTTACGCACTTCTGATTGCTCTACGCCAGGTGACGCTACTACGCAGTTCCGTTTCCTGCATACGCTCTCCCAGTTCTATCAAGGCCTGTCATCAGAATTTCGCAACGCCAAGCGTGAAGAAGGATCACTTTCCTGCACCATCGGACTCTGTCGTGGCTGATATTTGGCCTCACATTCCCCATTTACATACGACTTGCGACTTCAAAGCAATTGCGGGGTCAATACCAAGTATTGAGCCTGTGAACGGGCGGATCGATGACCGCGACATCGAGGAGCATCTTCAGTCTGCACTCTCCTCCAAGAAACAGAGCGGCCCATCGCTCTCGAAACAGGATTGCATTACGGCTTATTTCGTTGCCGTGTTGAATGTTACCAGGAGCGATCCTGTGCGAAGTATCAGAAATATAACCAGCGTGAGTTATTTTGTGCGCTTGACGCTGCTTGTACATCCTGATCTGTTTTCAGTATCGTCATATAAAGGCTCCGTTCATCACCGAGAACGCGGCAGGCAACGTGTTCATGGATGTTCGTGTATCCCGTTATTTGTTCCTTGACATGAATCGATGACCAGTGCTGACTTTGTTTAGGTGTTCGCTAATGTCCCCGCGGATATGGCTGGGATCGCAACTGCCGTCCGAAGTTCGTTTATACGGTGCCGAGGCCCAGATTACATCTACCGTTGGGTGACAGTGACGAACCATATCAAGTCCGAAGCATACAATACTTGGAAGGCACCCGCCCTTATTATGGCGGACGATAAGTTTGGCGTCAACTCGGTCACGGGGTAAGTCTGTCAACTTCTTTTCGATCCGCAAGAACGTTTTAATTTAATTTAATTTTTCACGTCAGGATCGATTGGTGCAGCACGCATCTCGGATGTCCCGACGGCACCCAGTTTTATACGAATGGACTGTTCAGGAATTCCCTAAGGGTCAGTCGGTCGAATCCAGTGAAGGGAGTCGATGGTGTGTGGCAGGCTCGTCGGTCGGCCGATATTACTATGGGAGTGGCACCAGAAGTGAAACCGAAAGTACTTGAAATTCTTGCTCGCGATGTCCGATATATGCTCCAGGATCAGCTCGAGCTGTAATCAACACTACTGTATCGACGCGGACGTGTTGTGTGTGCACTAGCTCGTCTGGTGTACGTCAGTCCGCGACCCAAGTTCGCGCGCAAAAACTCGGATTGCAGGCTCACTGTCCCCGAGTACCAATTGTATTTGCTCTGCGGACGGGGCCTGTCTAGTTGCCTTTTTTGCACAGACGGCACACAAACAAATAAATAACGTGCGGAGGACCGATGGGGTACAAAGATTGAACCTGATATTGTCCTTTCCATCACGCACCACTACCAGTGCCACGGATTTCCCTCTCTTCCGTCCGTATTTCCTCCCCCTGCTCCATCTCCTCATTCGGCCCAGCATCCGCGAACATGATCACGCTGGCAGCAGCACGGCCGGACGCCGACGTTAAACCAAACGGTGTATCGATGTCGCTTCCATGTCTGCCCTGAAGATCCCGCGCATACATTGTCCGCAGATTCAAGATGAATCGCGGGACCAGCGTGAATTCAGGGACAAGTTGGGCTATTGTCAGTACTATCCCTGGTCCGTTCGTTGGCACGTTCGCAACATCCGTTAATATACTGATGAGCGCGTACAACACAACGCTACTCATGATCAATTTAGTGAAATTGAAGGAAGGGGGTGACACGTGGACGTACGCAAGAAAGTAGATCACGCCTTCCTTTGCGAGAAGGTTCCTGTAACGATTCCGTTGCAATCCCTTGGGCGCTTTGTACATTTGAATTGATTCCTTGATGAATTGAATAGCGATAAGCAGGCACATAAATGCGCCGAGGGTAAGCTGGGCAATGTTCATAACTTCGTCCCACACCGGCAAACTCGTTTGAAACACGCAAAACGAAAAATCAAGCACTTGAGCGGTAACCTCTATATGAATGGGAGAACCGATAATATATAATGTGCATGATGTGAAGTCAAGTTTCGCATACCTAGCTGCTTGTTCGTACTGAAGATAATGCCAGGAATTAGAGCCGAGATGATTTCGACGGCGTACAACACGAGGAGGGTTCCAAGGATGAACCTTGATCGACCGTACAACGCCCACACACGGAGGATCATTACCACTGCATCGATCAATGTGATTTATCTCGCTTGAAGTGAGGATGAAATCTTACAATCTGCGGCACCAGCAAAAGTCAAGTAAGTCCATGAGCCCAAAACATAAAGTATGGTGCCTTGGAAGCGACACTAATTAGTGTACGCATGGAAACATCGAGCGAACACGCTTACAACTATTAGTGGCATGCGTAATCAGTGGTTTGAAAATGTCATTCAATGCAAGGGTGGAGCATAAACACATACGTCTATCGGGAGTTTTAAGTTTTCAAGTGTCTTCATTGGTGTAGAAATTCACCTTTGCAGGGCCAGGGAAGAAAGAACTCCCCACTGTGATCGAGCCAGGTCAACTCAACAAACTCAGAAGTTCACATTTTGGACACACAAAACGCAACAATCCTTCGGACCCATCGGCGATCAATTAATACGTGGTGCAGCAGATGTAAACGTACATGGCAGTACACAGCCCGAAATAACGAACCTGAGTTTCAACAATGATTAACCCTAGTGGCATCGCGGCGATAAGTAGGATACGCACGAGCACGAACAATGTAGACACCCAAGTCCAGGGCTTGCTCTGCAACCATGTCGGAATATAACATCAGCACGAGAAAGAACTGACTGACCCAAATGTATTCTATCTGCAAAAGTTGTCAACCGAAGAAATATTATGTAACAGCTGCACAGGTGAGTACACACAGGCCGTACCTCGTTTGAAAATGTGAGAACTAGTAAGTCGAGGTTTGTCAAATTCCACGAGAACCACATACAGAGATGTATTGCTTACTGTAATCATATCCGATAACAGTGAGGACGACCACTAAGGGGAATAGCAAGGTTAGTTGACAAGAAGCCCAGAGGTTAAGCAGCATACGAGTCACATAGTCATTTAGTTGAATGCCTTTGACAATGGACTGCAGAGTAGAAGCCATGAACTTGATTCCCGAGATAGGCTGACATATAAGCCAACGCCGGCAGTGAATTAAGATAGCGAAGGCCGTCCCGCGGTGATAATTCGCATCAAGAATATGATCAAGTGTTAGCATCACCCGCTGGTTTGCTTCCTGATAGCCCGATAGAAGCATGGCAATACGGTGGGCCAAGAGATGTCACAGCCATGGAGACGGGGGAACGATCGACATGCCTAATAACAATCTACTCGAGCATGTCATTACCCCCAGTCCGATGTGGTTGTGGGGTGGTCGTGGGCAGTCCGAGGTATCTGTCAAGGCTTCGAAGGGCAGAAACTTTGAGAGGTAGGTATCGATGACAGCTCCACCAAATCAAACAAATGATGTAACATTAATGTATCGAAGGCAACTCGTGTGCCGACACGTAAGTGGGCGTAAGCCGTTCATCAGTTGTTTGCATCAGGCCGGGGTCCGCGGAAGTCGTCGCCCAACTCTTGTCACTGTTGGTGAGCTGTAGCTGCAATAACAATGATCTCCTTGTTTTTAGCGTCAGTCTAATTGTATGGCAACCTTACACAACACCTTCCCAGTTGTTACTTCTTCCAACTTGGCGACTTTAGTAAACATGATCGATCATTGTTCATGATGACGCACCGTTTCCGTCCCCTCATCTTCATCGGCATCTCCACCTCCCTGTCAAGGATATGCAACTGACCCAAGACTTGAAAACACACCTTGTCATTTTCTGCGCCACTCCTTGCAGACTATAACTTTTGCGGATCCGTTCAATCGACAAAGATTTCTATGGTCTGACCAGATGAACGCGTTTCCCAACGGTCGCCTGAATCACACGTTGCCGTCATGAGCGGTTCAAATATCCATACCGAGATCTATGCTCACGCATCGTCCATTGCAAATGTCAGCAATGAGAACGAGCGCCAAAGACAAGTCCACCATACTTGGCACATCCTCTCCCTCTTCTGCCTCGCGCATACACACTGGCAGAGGAAATCCACCAAACAGCCTCAGCTCTTGATTCTTGGCGGTATCGCGAGATAGGCCCTATGGACTCTTCAAGACCGGTCATGCGCACGTCGTCAGAAAACACGGCTCGCATTTCCAACACTGACGGTGAGACATACCTGCTTGTTCGACACACCAAGGCTTGAATACATCATCTTTGCATGGCAACTTGGAGACCAAATGAAGATATGTTTGAGCGAGCCCCCATCACGGCCACCGCTAGAGGCGCATTCAACGAGCGACCCGAGCCGGTCGAGATTGTCGAGGCGGATGGCAGATATGCGTCGAGTTCGATGACTGTATTCTCGTTGAGCTGAGCTAAAGGTGTAGTCCTGAAGCTCACTTGCCAGACGGCCGCAACCGATTCGAAATCACTGAACTGGCGGACTTGGTTTGCGTTTGCGTCGAGTCAGGCCTGAACTTGTTTCCGAGCGCGTTCAAGCGCAACAGTCGAGTAAGCTCAGCGGCAGCGTGTCGAGCTCGGCGAACCGATGCAAACCGAATGACACTGGCTCCGCTCCAAAGTTGATTGGGTTTGCCATCTGCGCGCTTCGACTTGTTATCAGGCCTGGACTTGCGAACGCCAGTTCAACCCGAACGCGTTCAAACACTACAATTGTTCGGGGCCTGATCACAACATCGACCCAGCCCGTAGCAGCGCGGAGTCAGGCCGCAGACTCTCGGTTCCCAAGTCCACTCCGTATACGTTGAACGATGGTGAGCACGTGTCGATGGAGGGGCCCTGGGTCGATCACTGGTTTTCTGAGAACGGTAAGATACGCTGAATGCGACGATCGTGACGGCGCGATGCTTCTACTACCTTTTCCTACGTTGACTTGAAAACAAGCCGTACCGGTAGATTGTGTGTGTTGCCACATGCCTGGATGCTCGACCTGGGCCGCGCGATCCTTTCTTGGTTCCATGATGTTCACATGCACCTAAGGAAGCGCAGCCTAGCAGCACTCGACGGTTTACTTCAAGCAACGAACAATAAGGCAGACGCTCCGAGACACTCTCAAACCCTCGGGCTTACTTGCGTGTGCAGACTCCATCCCGTACGGGCTACATATACACCCTTCGTTCCCGGCCTCCCGCTCACTCGCCTGGCGCCACCATCTGGACCCCACAGGTGGGATATTGACACTTGCGTTGGCCGCAGATCCATCACCACCAAGGTTGCAACTCTGAGTGACGTGGCTCGCTGTTTATTAGCAAACGGTCAATCTGACTTGAGGCGATACCCAAATCTTGCACGGCGTAACAGAGTCGCTGGCGTGCATCACTTCACCAACACTTGCGCTGATTATCCTGGAATCATTTAATTGATCATGGACTGTCCGAATGGTAAGGCACATATGACATATCCGTGTGACATAACACCCTCGCTGGACAAAGAGCTTACGCCGCATGTACGCCTCTTAAGGCACAACCAGGCAGTGTTACATCAACCTTGGACTTTTTAGCAAAAGGGAGAGGACTGGCAGACGCACCGCAACGTTGTATCCGAGGATGGGGTCGCGAATGTTGCATGGTAGGTGCACTAGGGTTCGAAGGGGGAGTCACGCCATCGGGTCCGACGACGAAAATATTACTTGGAAGAGGTCCGCAGCTTGGGAATGTAAGGCACTACGACCCAGCCGCATCAGGTAATATCCGCCCCTTCCATGCAGTAGTGTACGCAATGTTTAGCTAACATTGTCGGTCCAATCCGAGCAGGTGATGGGCCAGCTCTAGATTTCCCTCGAGCTCCCGAAATCCCACCCGAACTACTTATAAAGAGTATGATCGGTCTACCTCCGCTCTGTCTACTCAGCCATGTCTTCCATCCAGCACCTTGCCGTGTCCCCGAAACTGCCAACTATCCTTGCTGACCAAACACATCTTGACCTGCCTGGCTATGATATCTTCTTTAACCATGTATGCCGCTCATCCGATGTTCCCCACATTGCTCACGCTAGGTTCAGGTCAACTTCCTTGCTATCGTTCCGACAGAGCTTGATGTGCCCAGGTTCCAAGAAGCTCTCTCCAGAGTCCTCCAACTATACCCACACGCTGCAGGGAACTTTCGATACATTGATAACCGTTGGGTTGTAGGTCCATCTCCTGGGAGAGGCTAGACTTTTTTCTGACCCTCTCAGATCGAACTCACGAATACTGCCATTCCTCTGGACATTGAGTACAAGCAAGACTCGACTTCTGACTCGTTCCTAAATGGCGATGTGGTTCACCAGGACGATTTTTCTCCTTTTATAGACATCCAACCACTCGGTGCCAATATTTTCAACGACAGTGCCCCTCTCCTTTGTGTTAAACTGACATTCTTTCGAAACGAAACATCTGTCTGTGTCGCTTGGCAACACTCACTCGGTTCGTTATTGTTTTGCGTCACATTCGCAAAACTTCTGATTGCTCTACGCCAGGTGACGCCACCACGCAGTTCCGTTTCCTGCATACACTTTCCCAGTTCTATCAAGGCCTGTCATCGGAATTTGCAACACCAAGCTTGAAGAAGGATCGGTTTCCTACACCATCGGACTCTGTCGTGGCTGGCATATGGCCTCACATTCCCCATTTACACACGATTTGCGCCTTTGAAGATTTTACGGCCTCATTACAAAGCTTTGAGCCTGTGAGCTGGCGGATCGATAATCGCGACATCGAGGAGCTTCATTCTGCACTCTCCTCCAAGAAACAGAACGGTCCATCGCTCTCGAAACGGGATTGCTTTGCAGCATACCTCGTTTCCGTAATGAATTGTGCCAGGCGCAATCCCGTGCAAAGTGTCAGGAAGATGACCAGCGTCAGTTACTTTGTGCGCTCAACGCTGCGTGTACATTCTCACCTGGCTTCAGTATCGTCATATAGGGGCTCCGTTCATCACCGAGAATGCGGCAGGCAATCTGTTCATGGATGTTCGTGTATTCCATCATGTAGTCCTTGAGATAGGACATTCAACTGTGCCAATGTCGTTAGGTTTTCGCCCATGTCCCCGCGGATATGGCTGGGATTGCTGCCGCTATTCGAAATGCACGCATACAGTCCCGAGACCCGGATTACATCCACGATTGGGTGTCGGTGACGAGCAATATCAAGTCCGAAGCGTATAATGCCTGGAGGGGACCTTCCACGTTTACTTTTGACGATGAGCTGGTCGTCAATTCGGTCACAGGGTACGTCTGACCGCGTTTTTCAGACCACAAGAGAGTTTAGTTGATTGTTTCATGCCAGGCTCGATTGGTGCAGTGCGCACTTTGGATGTCCCGATGGCACCCGGTATCATTTGCACGGACGGGAGAGGAACTACTTTATGATCCACAGATCGAACCCGGTGAAGGGCGCCGATGGCGTATGGCGGGCTCGTTCGTCGGTGGATGTCGCCATCGGCGTCGCGCCCGAGTTGAGACCCAAAGTCCTCGAGACGCTTGCACGCGGTGTCCGATATGTGCTTCATCACAGGGATCACGGACTTGTGTTGAACCCCCTGTAGGGGGGGCCCCCCGGCCCCC
>JBBPNQ010000683.1:0-12997 GCA_038090975.1 Boletellus pseudochrysenteroides
AATCATCATCACCTCCCGGGCCATCACTCCACTGAGCGAGGTACACAATTCCCCAGGAGCCGAGTTGGAATGCATGTACCAACCGTCTCGCGGTGCAAGCCAGGTCAATTCCAATGTTTGCTGTCTAGAGTAGCATCTGGATTCCAAAGTGATTGTATTCAAGGCAGGAATGGGAAATTTGTCAAGTCGAGGGAACCTTCAGTCGAGGGAACCTTCAGGCGAGCTAGCTGCTTTGCCAGCTTTTTCCCACGCATTCCAGCCTTGCAATCTGGTACTCCGATCCGACCAAGCACACATGAAACACATTTGAAGTGTGCTTGCTTCATGCACACGTTTCAAGTACCCTATCACAAGCACCTACAAGGAATGGTCTGAGGACCGCAGATATTTTGGAGGTTCCATTGCAAGGCAAGCCATAGGATTGCCCGCACGGTTCAGGCTCCGCCTCGGCATTCAAGCCGTCACTTCGGCCGTGGTGGCATACCATTGGGCGGAGACGTTTTCGGGACTTGGAATTGGGGATGTGCCGTGTGTCACCGAGGAATGGCATTACCCCCGGGCCTGGTCAAGGCGGTTGGCAAACGTTGTCGCCATGTCGATCTTTGAGTCAATCACCCTTTGACAAGGAAACGCGAGCAGCGAACCTAAAATTTGTGTACCGTGCCGAATATATAAAAAGACAAAACATAACTTCCATGGCGGTACAAGAAAGGTAAAGAATTGGAATCGTAACGATGACCGATGCCTAGACGAAAATCTTGTCAAAGTATGCCTTTACCCCTTCAACATCATGCACGATCGCACCCGCAACACCATCAGGCCGAACCACGACCACCTTCTGTTCACCCTTCCCCGCCAAGTATGCCCGGTATGCATGTCCAGCTTGGTCGACGACCACATCCACCTGCTCTATAGTCGTCCCCTCGGACTCTTGAGGAAGGACGATCACGGGCCGGATCAGATCCCCGGGATATTTCCCCAACACCTCGAGGACACCCGTCGCTGTCGATGAATCGGGAGTGAACACGAGCACCGTATGATAGGTTGCGTTGAACACATCGAAGAGCCTCGTCTCCGGCTCCGTCGCGTTGCCAACCACGTCCAACCCCGGCGCATCCGGTGCCCTATCCCCCGCCACCAACTCTCCCTCATCCAAAACCCTATATCTATTCACGGGTTCGGCGTCCGTGAACTCGTCCAGCACGATTGGGCTCGTCCGATAATTCACCCCGAGCATGTTTAACCGCTCTTCACGCACCATGGCGGCTTCAGCCGTCGGTGCTTTCTGTATCTTATTCAAAATCCCAGTGGTAACGTTGAGCATTTCAGCGATCACGGGAAGGCGCTCTGCGGTATAGGAATCGAGGAGAGTGGCAGGGGAGAGACCCTCGTAGACCAAGGAAACCTTCCAGGCCAAGTTGAGCTGTTGAAACCACCCTTTTTAGTCACGGAGAGCACGTCATTCAAAATACCTACAGCATCTTGGATACTGCTGTTCAGACCTTGACCACCGGTTGGGCTGTGGACACTGACAAACCAAGTTAAATGAATCCGAAGAGAGGGAACAATGCACGTACTGCGCTGCATCTGTGCACGTTCCATGTAAGCGAGTGACAGACAGATATACATCGTTCCCTTACCTCCAGCAACGAAAACCCGCCCAAGACCAAATTTGTTGACCATTCTGATATTAGGCCTGTCTCGAGTTCATGTAGAAACGGCGAATCATTCTCGAAAATGCGGCTTACCGGAACTCTGACAGAAAGACCACCTTTCTGACCTTAACTTCGCGTCCTATCAGCTCGGACATGCGTTTAAACATCAACTTCTCGTCGGCAATCAACTGCTTAGGCTCATAGTCTTTTAGATTTATCAGGAATTGAAAACCGTCGGGGGCAACTTCGTCCGATGGGCGAAGCATAAAGCTACCCAATTGTTAGATGCAGCGTTGGACACTGGGGGTAGATGATACCCACAGACTAGTAGATCTGTCTCCAAAGAAGTGCCAGTGCTGGATGAAAATTAAGTGAGTCACCCAACGCTGCAAATGTCTATAGCCAAAAAATCGTGCGTACGTTTCTGTCAACCCCTTCAATTTCGACGCAAATATCTCCGATCACCGAGACAAAATCTTGTCTGGTTTCACCGAGGAATGTTAAACCGAGTTGTTTCCGAGTGACTCCTAGCAGAAAAGGTGACTTGTCGAATGCAAGAAGAGACGTGGCTCGTAGAGGTCCCATACCTTTAGCGCCATCCGTACCGATGAGATATGAAGCCTCGAATGTTTCAGAGACCTCTTTACCGTCCTTCCTTTTTACCAACTTTGCAAGGACACGCTCTCCGTCATCTTCAAAAGACTCGAGTTCCGTTCCCAGCTCGACGACACAACCGTATTTCTCAAGGTGAGAACGTAAGATACCTTCTAGCCTTGGCTGACCAAGAAACTTTGGGTTATTCTATAGTCCATGTAGAATCAGCTGCGATCCGTCTGATACTCGAGGGTTCTTACATAAGGGATCGAGGGCGTTGGATCGTTCGGAGGGGTCATGAAGAAGGTCTTGATAGGCTCGAGTGTGCCGGGTTTGTATTCCCGTATGGGGATGACTGATCTAGCTCTCTGATGTGCCTCATAGACACGAAGAAAATGGAATACTTCCAGGGTACGGGGCTATCAACACAACGAAACGCCAAAACGATCAACTTGTATAGTATGTGGTTCATGCTATCGGCTGGACTTACCCAAATTCCATCCCCACGCTGGCCAATGCGGTATTGGTGTTCCTTGTCGATAATTCGAACTGGGACATGGTTCCGTAACAGTGTAAGCGCAGCGATGAGCCCAGTTGGCCCAGCACCAGCCTAGTACACGACGCAAGTTCCGTTAGCGCTGTAGATTTCGTCACAGGTCGGAAAGACATACAACGAGTACAGGCGCAGTAGAAGAAGTCATGATAGTGCAAGACAGGGATGAGCTTGAAGTCTACAATGGGCAGTAAAGTGACGATGCTCGAAGTCATCGCGTCCAATAAGTACTTCCGTACGTACAATTTAGTCGGAGACGTCCATCGCACTTTACGTGGGTTGTTCTGCCGGTGGACGCGCGTCGGCGGGCAGTCTTGTCATCTCTATAGCGTCCTTTTAATAACGCTGATGGGCCTAGGATGTGAATCATGTAATCCCATCCGATCGCGTATCTGTAGGAGTAAACACTTGACGTCCACATTCGGCGACAAGGCGGCGATCGACCATAGTAGAGCTATTTCGCAGCAAACAAAAAGCTACACTGCCACTCCAGTCAAGTGACGACGAGGGCCCTGTTCCCACACATTGGTAAGTACGATAGTACGCGGTGGCTTCGTTCCAACACCTTACTATGCATCACGAGATGGTATGCATCAGCTTCTCACGCGTTATCAGATTATGCTGTACTTTTAACAAAAATCTTACAGGGCGGCACAGGTCTATGAGCTTCTCGAGTTGTACAGGATCAGCTCGTATCAGTGAAGCCTATGGCTGACCAGCCGTCCGAGGTTAGTCTCCCCGAACCAGACCTACCATAAAAAATTTACTTCGAGGGGCAGAACAGTGGCGGCCGTGTTTTTTTCCCGTGAGGACGCTCTCAGTACTTGTGGTACTGAACGTTGTCCCACAAGGCTGAAACATTCGACGTTCCGTGTCGTCAAAGATGTCGAGGCTCACGGCCACCCTCCCTCTCGTTGATCGTGTAGGTGCTGCCAGTTTCCGTCGCCAGTGGTTGTGCATACCACCGTGGTACCAACATGAATGGCATGCATGGTGTTTCGATCTTGCAAGAAAAATAGTCCAACGCTCCGAATGCGTCGAGTTCGAGTACTAATTCATGGAGGACACTCACAAATGGCCGTATGATGATGATAGACGTGACACTCGCTTCCTTGTTGTGTGTTGTCATAATTGCAATGGGATACAGCGACATTGTACTAGGTGGTGCGACGTACCTTATGTAGACGACACCCCCCATTAGCAAAAATATATATACCACCTATACTTCGTCCTCCTTGGGCAGTCATCGCCTTTGTATCAACCTGCACAAGATCCCAAATTTCAATCACATTATCTGGTTTCGCAGATCGGAGGCAAATTCGGCCGGAATAGGGATCATAGTCCGCGAGCAGGCGTGGGTGCGGAAATTGCAGGATGAAATGGTACTCTACGACCTTGACCTCTGACGCGTCACCGCGATCACCACCACCGCGTACATCGTACTCGATCCCTGAAATGGTACAATGCCCGACAAATATGCGTGGGTAAAACACCCGACCGGTACCGTTGAAAGAGGGGTGAACTAATAGGAAATCGCGACGATGGTAGAATGCACCGAGTACTTGGAACGTGATGGTACCAACCTCGTCTTGATGCGCCTTTCCAAGGCGGAGGGAGCCGTATTTCCACAAAGCGATGCGAGAACTGGAAGCGTCGAATATGCGCACTAGGATAGTGATGAGAATGTCTTGTGTCGATGGATCAAGGATGGCATCGCGAAGAAGTATGGAGTCGTGTACGATCCTGGGGATGACACCGCGATGTGAGGGGGTGAGAACGGTGGAACGTGCATACGTGTTTGGAAGGGGATAAGTAAACGCCAGGAAGACAGCGCTCAGCTCGACGACTGGAATGTCAAAGGACCCGGATAAGAGAAGGTGTGTTGACGTCGAAATGCTCGTACATGCGGTAACGGGCGTCTTCTGTTCCAGTGTCTATGTCATACTTAGGGAGGTATGGAGTGAGTGAACAAGGAAGCTCACCTGGCCTACCCTTCACACCACACCAGTGGGTGAAGGAAGCAAGAGCTGCATGCGTGCATGCACATCGAAGGCGACGACACACCAGCCATAGGGAGCGTGGCCCACCACATAATGAACAACGATCACACGAGGACCAAGGTTAACAGGACGGACATGTGATAGCCCGCCGTGTTCGAACTGGTGAAGAAGACCGAGAGTTATTTCAGATTGCTCCGTCACATTCAATGAGTAGATTGAACTAGTAATGGTGTTAGTGTAGGGTCCCGGATCGTATAGAATGTCTAAACCCACATTTGTGTTTGCTTTCCTTCCTGCGCTAGCTCTGTCAGGACTGCGCACGCAAATGGGCGACCCTCCACATCGAAACATGACAAAAAGACTTCAGGGTTCCACCTGTCGACCTGTAAATTATGCGGGCACCCGAGTTAGTATCGTCGAATGTGTCGAGGCTCAAGTCAAAACAAGGAATTTCTTCGCTACGTGCGATCAACAGAAATCGCCCAATGACCAAACCAACATGTACGCTCGACTTGCCCGTAAACCGAAGCCTTCTTAGCTTGGGCGCTGGCCCCCCACTTTGCGCAGTACCGCCAGCCTGCCGAAGATACTGGTCTACGCGAAAACTAGACACGAGTGCACTTTCCAAGTCGTGCGCAGACTGTGAGAGGAATGAACCGGAAGGACGAAAAATTTCAGCTTTGCGATAGGCATCCCTTCATACATCCCTGTAACGGCTAACTTTGTTCAGATATCGAGAGGCCTGTAAGAAACTTGTACTCAAGTCTGGAGCACATGGAAGGTGTCACGTACCCTGCGTATTCGAAGGATGTCTGGGATATCGAAATAGCGAAATACGGCGAGCAAAATTTCTAGCGGAAGCTGATTGACTGACATTGGTCGGGCTTGGTAGAACTGATGACTGCCTAAGGGGCCACAAGTTATAGGAGACTAATCATGCCTAATCAACTTCGGAATCTCGTCGAAAAGAACTCGTTAACCGCGTTGCATGAAAAGGCTAATGTTATCGATCCATGACTTGCTAAGATTCGTAAGTCCACGCTGTAGACTACGTGACCCGATCGGAAGTAGTACTGTAAGCCACGGCCATTGGTAGTCCGTTCCTTTGCAATATTATGGCAATCAGTGAAGAAGTGTTGGCTCACTGCGAGGGACCGTGTCGGGTCAGGTGAGTTGGCCCGTGCCCCAAGCGACGAGCGGCGTAATGGTGCACTGGTGATAGCGATGGCGGACCAACAACGACTAGGCCTCCCGCTGCGCCAGGCCCCCTGCCACCGTAGAAGGTGACCCGATCCTGCCACAGGGCCATTCTCCAGGCCATCCCAGCACACCAGGAACAAGGGATGAGTAAGTTGGAATCATGTTAGACGAAATACAGTGGTAGGATGATATCTTGTGCCTCGTGGAGGTCTTGCGATCCAAGTAAAGGATCAACGTCTCGCTACCAATCGTCCATTCGCTTCATACATGCAGCAACAGTCACTGCGACATGGTAATTCATTTCACAAACCTGCACATCTATTGTCAGCGTGATACAGAGTCACCGAAAGAGAATATCACGGCAAAACACATACGACGCATACAACATCACCACCCGAGCGTGAAATCACTGAGACGAGCCCTTTGCGGGGAGCACCCCGAGCCGTCTATGTCTCTCGTCACGCTCCCGCACCTTGTCCGTGAGTTGCCGGAAGAGTGTCACTGATGCAGCGTCTTGCACGACCGGGTCTGAGTGCTCGGCGAGTTTCTTCATCTCGAGAAGTGCCTTTTGACGTATTTCGTGGGCAGCTTTTTGTTGGGTGACGAGGGCGCGGACGTCTTGGATGTCTCCATCCATCATCGGGATCATTGTTGGCGGGCGGCGAATCATTTTTGTAAATCTTTTTCAAGCGATGGGTAGAAGCGTCAAGTCGACGAATCTGCAATGGATTACATAATCAGGACCCTGGCTATCCCGAAAAACGTACAGCGGTGCGAGTTCCCATTGGCCGGGGAACACGTGACTCTATTTATTGACGGGCGCTAACCCAAGCATTAAAGGTGCATATGGTCTGAACAGACTACCTTGTACAAAAAACAAGAGTAATGGATTGGAATTATGACTGTCATGCCCTAGATGAAAATCTTGTCAAAGTATGCCTGTACCCCTTCAGCACCATGCACGATCGCACCCGCAACACCATCAGGTCGAACCACGACCACCTTCTGCTCGCCCCCCACAACCAAGTACGCCCGGTATGCATGTCCAGCTTGATCGACAACCGCATCCACCTGCTCTACGGTCGTCGCTTCCGACCCTTGAGGAAGAACAAACACGAGCCTCGTCACATCCCCAGGATACCTCCTCAACACCTCGAGAATACGCGTCGTCGCCGACACATCGGACGTAAACACGAGCACCGTGTGATAGGTCGCGCTGAACACATCAAACAATCTTGTCTCCGTCCCCGCGCCGTCGCAAACCACAACTAACCCCGGTGCATCCGGTGCCCTATCCCCCGCCACCAACTCTCCTTCATCCAATACCCGATACGCACTTACGGGTTCAGGGGTCGTAAACTCGTCCAGTACGATCGGACTCGTCCGACAATTCACCCCGAGCATGTTTAACCGCTTCTCGCGCTCAAAAGCGCCTTCAATACTCGGTTCTTTCACGAATTTATCCAGCATTCCGGTGGTGATGTTGAGCATTTCAGCGATCACGGGAAGACGCTCTGTGGTGTACGAGTCGAGAAGGGTGGCTGGGGAGAGGCCTTTATAGACCAAGGAGAGTTTCCAAGCCAGGTTGAGCTATTGAAACCATGCTATTCAGCCACGGAGAGTACACCACTCAAGAATACCCACAGCATCCTGGACACTGCTGTTCAGACCTTGACCGCCGGTTGGGCTGTGGACACTGGGAAACGAAGTTAAACAAATCCCACGAAGGGGGCACAATGTACGTACTGCGCTGCATCTGTGCACGTTCCATGTAAGCGAGTGACAGACAGATATACATCGTTCCCTTACCTCCAGCAACGAAAACCCGCCCAAGACCAAATTTGTCGACCATTCTGATATTAGGCCTGTCTCGAGTTCATGTAGAAACGGTGAATCATTCTTGAAAATGGGGCTTACCGGAACTCTGACAGAAAGACAACCTTTCTGACCTTGATTTCGCGTCCAATCAGCTCGGACATGCGTTTAAACATCAACTTCTCGTCGGCAATCAACTGCTTCGGCTCATAGTCCTTCAAAGTTATCATGAACTGAAAACCGTCGGGAGCGATTTCGTCCGTTGGACGAATCGAAAAGCTACCCCGTTATTAGAAGTAGCGTTTTAAACAAGAGGAAACTGGCACTCACAAGTCGGACGTTCTGTCGCCGAAGAAGTGCCAGTGCTAGACGGATATTAAATCAGTCATCTCACACCAAGTATATTTCCATGACCAAGAAATCACGCGTACGTCTCTGTCAACCCCTTCAATTTCGATGCAGATATCTCCGATTACCAAGACCAAATCTTGCCTGGTCTCACCGAGGAATGTCAAACCAAGTTGTTTCCGGGTGACTCCTAGCAGAAAATGCCACATGTCGTACTCAGCGAAAGTTGGTTCGTACATAGTAATTACATACCTTTAGCGCCATCCGCGCCGATAAGATATGAAGCCTCAAATATTTCAGAGACCTCTTCGCCGTCCTTCCTTTTGACCAACTTTGCAAGTACGCGTTCTCCATCGTCTTCGAAAGATTCGAGTTCCGTTCCCAGCTCGACAGAACAACCATACTTCTCAAGGTAAGAACGGAAGATACTTTCGATCATCGGTTGACCAAGGAACATTGCGTCACTCTACAGATCATGCAGAATTAGCCATCGTCCGTCAAATAGTTGAAAGTACAATACACCCACATAGGGAATCGAAGGAGTCGGGTCGCTGGGAGTGACCAACAAGAAGGTTTTGGTAGGCTCAACCGTGCCACGCTTGTATTCCCGTGCAGGGATTACCGGGCTAGCTCTCCGACGCATCTCGTAGGCACGAAGAAAGTGGAATACTTCAAAGGTACGGGGCTGTCAACACAATGGAACGCCAAAACTGTCAGCATGAATCAGTATGGATCGTTCTGTCTCGACATACCCAAACTGCATTGCTTCGCTGGCCGATACGATAGTGGGGTTCCTTGTCGATAATTCGAACGGGAACATGGTTTTGCAACAATGTAAGCGCAGCGGCGAGCCCAGATGGACCACCGCCAGCCTATCAGAGCCCGTTAGCGGTGTAGACTACGTCACAAGTCCGAAGAGAAACGTACCACGAGTACAGGCGCAACAGAGGGCGTCATGATAGTGCGACAAACGGACGAGGTCAAAGTCTACGGTGTTGTACACGGGCAACAGAACGAAATCGTTCGATTCATCGCACCCTTAAAGTAGTACTTCCGCAGCGATAATTTTAATCGGCGCCATCCATCGCGCCTTACGTGGGTTGCTCTGCCGGTGGATGCACGCTGACGGACAATCTTGTCATCTTGTAGAGTCTTTATAATAACGTTGATGGCATAGGATATGACCCCATCAGATTGATAGTCGCTTGATAGCGTCAGTTCCCGGTAAAACCGAATGCCTTGCCTTCATCCCCATTCGGCGACCAGCCTCCAGCTTGACTCAGTGGTGATCGAGTGCGTTGAGAGCGTGCACTGCCACTCGGTGTTGTCTTTGTTTCTCACACATTCCGGCGATGAGTATCTTTGACTCGAAAAACTTAGTAACGGGGTGCACAGGCTTGTAAGTTTCTCGAGATCAATAGAGTAAGCCATCCGAGCCTATGACTCAGATGGACTCATCGCATAGTCACCGGGGATGAGTCTCCCCGAACCAGACCTACTCTAATAACTTCCAGATCGGGACAAGGCACACGGTGATTGTTGCACCTCTACATTCACTGGCATTACCCTACTGACCTGATGGTTGGGTGCGCCAAGACCTGGGCTCTTGAGACGGGCTCACCCCCCTTCTTTCGTAGGTACTGTTTCCGCTCTAGTGGTGCGGACGCATTCCTTCAACCGTTGAAGAAGCATGTATCCCATTCGTGCCGACCCGTGGTCAAGCGCCACTCGTACCTGCGCGTTCGTGTCTCTGTATTCTATTGGTGTCACCCGTTTCCGCGGTCGGTGGGCCACTTGTAGCTAACCATTCGAATCCCGCTGCCCAGAATGTCTCGCCCGGCAGGCGTGTGATACCACATGGTGTGCCAGGACTGTAGCAATGCGAGGAATAGCTGCCATCTCTTAGAGAATTGGTGACCCATTTTATTGGGATATCTGCGTCTGCCGTCACGGTAAACTCATTACAAAAGGTTCCGACGCAGGACATAACTTACTAGTATTACAACAGCGTTTCTTCCGAGGACGCATAGCCGACAGAGGTATGGCTTGAACAGACTAACATTGTACAAAAATAAGACTACTTTACAGCAATGAGTGGGTGGGAATCATGTTCGTCATGGTCATAAACCCCTAGATGAAAATCTTGTCAAAGTATGCCTGTACCCCTTCAGCACCATGCACGATCGCACCCGCAACACCATCAGGTCGAACCACGACCACCTTCTGCTCGCCCTCCACAGCCAAGTACGCCCGGTATGCGTGTCCAGCTTGGTCGACGACCACGTCTGCCTGCTCCACAGTCGTCGTCTCGGACCCTTGCGGAAGAACGAACACGAGCCTCGTCACATCCCCAGGATACCTCCTCAACACCTCGAGAATACGCGTCGTCGTCGACACATCGGGCGTGAACACGAGCACCGTGTGATAGGTCGCACAGAACACGTCAAACAACCTCGTCTCTGTCTCCGCTCCACCTGCAACCAAGTGCGCCAACCCCGACGCATCCGGCGCCCTGTCCCCTGCCACTAACACGCCTTCCTCTAAAACCCCATACGCACCCACAGGTTCGGCGCGTGTGCATTCCTCCACCACAATCGGGCTCGTCCGATAATTTACCCCGAGCATATCCAACCGCTTCTCGCGCTTCATCGCCCCTTCAGTCGTTGGCGCCTTCCACATCTTGTTGAGCATCCCAGTGGTAATGTCGAGCATTTCGGCGATCACGGGGAGACGCTCTGTGGTGTACGAGTCGAGAAGGCTGGCTGGAGAGAGACCTTTGTACACCAAGGAGAGCTTCCAAGCCAGGTTGAGCTGTTGGAACCACGCTATTCAGCCAGGAAGAGTAAGCCAGTCAAATATTCCTACAGCATCTTGGACACTGGTATTCAGACCTTGACCTCCAGTTGGACTGTGGACACTGAGAGGCGAAGTTAAACGCAGCCTGGGAACAAGGAATCAATGCACATACTGTGCTGCATCTGCGGACGTTCTATAACGTGAGAGACCTAGAGATATACGTCGTTTCCTTACCACCAGCAACGAAAACCTTTCCATGACCAAATTTATCGACCATCCTGATGTTGGCCCTGTCTCGAGTCATGTAGAGAAGGAGAATCATTCTCGCAAACGCGGCATACCGGAACTCTGACACAGCAACGACCTCTCTAACCTTGATCTCATGCCCTATTAGCTCGGATATGTGTTTGAACAACAATTTCTCATCAGCGATCAAATCCTTTGGCTCGTAGCTCTTCAAGAACATCACCATTCGGAAACCATCTGGAGCAATTTCGTCCGTGGGGCGAAGCATACAACTACCCTATTATTAGATGCGGTGTAGAAAATATTGGGAGATTGTCACTCACAAGTCAGCCGATCTGTGTCCGAAGACGTGCCAGTGCTGGATAAAGTTTCGGTGCCATCCCACACGTATGTAGACAAGAAAATGTGCACATACGTTCCTATCAATCCCTTCCATTTTTTCGAGACAGATATCTCCGACGACTGCGACGGAATCCTGCCTTGTCTCACCGAGGAAGGTCAAATTGAGTTTTTTCCGAGTGGGGCCTAACAGAAAAGAGGGCGTGTCGCATGCGACTAGAGAGTTGGTTCATACATAGAGAGTCACATGCCTTTAGCACCATCCGCGCCGATAAGATATGAGGCCTCGAATAGTTCAGAGACTTCTTCATCGTTCTTCTTCTTGATTAATTTTGCAAGTACGCGTTCCCCATCGTCTTCAAACGATTCGAGTTCCGTTCCCAGCTCGACGACACAACCATGCTCCTCAAGATGGGAACGCAGGATACCTTCGAGCGTGGGTTGACCAACGAGCATTGGGTTACCCTACAGATCATACAGAATTGGCTGCTGTCCATCCAACAGTTGAGAGTACACCAACATAAGGAATCGAAGGAGTTGGGTCGCTGTGGGTAAATGTCGAGAATGTCTTGGTAGACTCGAGTGTGCCAGGCTCGTATTCCCGCAGAGGCAGCACCGATGTAGCTCTCCGATGAATCTCGTGGGCACGGAGAAAGTGGAATACTTCAAAGGTACGAGGCTATCGGCGTAGCGAGACGCCAAATAATTGGTCTGCATCGACGTGGGGACTCATTCTATCGGTACTTACGCAAAGCATACTTGCGCCCTGGCTTATGCGATAACGGGGTTCCCTGTCGATAATTCGAACGGGGACGTGGTTCTGTGACAGTGCGAGTGCCGCAACGAGCCCAGATGGTCCTGCACCAGCCTAACGTACAACGCAAAGTCCGTTAGCGTTTCCGATCGTGCCACAGGTCGGAGATATTTACGACGAGCACAGGGGGGACAGATGAGGTCATGATCGTGCAATGAAGAAACTTCGTGCGCGCTTAAGGTTACCATGACAATATTTAAGTGAATGCCGGGCGCTTAAACGTGTATGCCTCAGTTGATGGTGGGACTTGACCAACGGATTCTGAATTTTCCGAATCTGGAGTCCTTGGATTGGAGGACAATGATCACCGTATTCCAGACATGCATTGCTATCAGATATGTTGTGCAGGGATCCATGTCAATTGAGCACGACGGCCGGGCCGGGTTGTGGTGATTGTCATGTATCTAGATTCGAATGTTCGCCTTTGACGAGTGTGCGGCACGGTTCAGGCTCCGCTCCGGCGTGGTACTGTCCATGCCGAATTGCCGTAAGCGGAGCTATTGTCGGGGCTCGAAATGTACAAAGTGCCATGTATGACAGACCCATACTCATCGACGTCCATCTCGGAGTGAATCGCCCTCCAGAACACATGCGCACATAGCCGAGACAAATTACGGGCCCACCCATTTCACAGCAA
>JBBPNQ010000684.1:0-12993 GCA_038090975.1 Boletellus pseudochrysenteroides
TGGTAGTAACAGGGGACTTGTTCTTTCTCACAAGAAACAGTTCATGAAGAAATGGGAATCTTGCAATCTAGGCAAAGCAAAAGAATATCTTGGCATGCAGATTACGAGAAATCATAAATCCAGAACTCTAATCCTTGATCAAATCAAGTACACTTCTAAAGTTGTTAAGTGTTTTGGTCAAGAGAACTGCAAAGATACTTCTGTCCCACTTCCTACAGGATATATTCCACATCCTAATGATGGAAGAGAAAATCCCTCTCTGTGAAGTCATTATCAATCGGTCATTGGATCCTTGCTTTACATAATGCTTGGAACCAGACCAGACATTGCATATGCTGCCATTAAAATGTCACAGTTCTCTTCCAATCCCACAGAAGAACATATGCAGAAGGCCATGCAGATAGTGCACTATCTTTCTCATTCTGAGAATCTCTGCATAAAATACTCTGCTCCTGGAACAGAATCTGGACTTATCGCTTATTCAGATACTGATTGGGCAGGCAATGTTGAAACATCTCGCTCTACTACCGGCTATGCAATATTTCTTGCTAATGGAATAGTCTCTTGGCTTTCCAGACAACAAAAACATGTTTGACTATCATCCACAGAAGCAGAATATTGTGGTATGACTGAATGTGCTAAACAATTGCAGTGGATTACTAATCTCTTTGGAGAAATTAAAATCTCACTCTCATGCATTCCTATGTGTGTTGACAATCAAGGAGCTATTTTCTTAGCCTCCAATCCAGCACAAGAAGGTCAAACAAAACACGTTCACATTTCCAATCATTACATTCGCGAAGCTGTAGAGTTTGGTGAAGTAGAACTTTTCTATGTCACAATCAATACTCAATTCACAGACATCTTTACCAAGAACTTAGGGAAACTTAAGTTTCTTGAAGGAAGGAAAATGCTAATGCTTATTCCATTCCCAACATGAACAGTGAGGAGGAGTGTTGAGAATATAGATATTGTATCTATATTAGCCCCTATTGGATCAAATATTTCTTGGTATTATTTTATCTTATCCAATCCAGACCTTTAGTCTAGACTTTGGCTGACACTATTCATGTTAGTAATGATCTAGACTTATGATGTCATAGCACGCCATACCTAGAGTTCTATCTGCTATTGGACAGTTACTTAGAACTCTTACTTAGCATTCTAGAATGTTTCTATCTATGGTCACTTTGGTACATAGATACAAACAATACCATTATGTATATAAGATGATCAGTTTAGTGATCATCTAATCTAACAAGTTATCCCTTTATTTGTTCTACCTGAGCCTCTCAGAGATCTACAATCAATTCACTTGATCCTACCAGTCTTGTTCATCATCCAGGTGAGTGTTCCCACCTGAGGTTTATTCCTTTGTCCCTTTGCATTCAGGTTATCTCCCAAAAGTCTTGGCCTGGTCAAAGGCCTTGGAGAAGTTGGTTGCAAATGTGGTGGTGGCTGGTGTCTTTCCCTTTTGCAGTTCAATACCCATCCAGGGAGTATAGGAGTGGGTAAGGGAGAAAGGGGTAGCATTGGTAGCTGAGGCTACCCAGTTATTGATTGCGAACTAGGCCAGGGCGAGCCACTGTGGCCAGTTGTCTTGTCGTTCTATGCAGAATAAATGGAGATACGTGGAGATCTCCTGGTTCATGTGCTTGGTTTGTCTGTCAGTCTGAGGGTGATATGCCGTGGACATCTTCAGGTCTATCTTGAGGACCTATGCAGGTTCTTTCATCACTGAGGTGGTGAACTGTGGGCCATGGTCTGAAACAATTGATTTAGGAAGCCCATGATGCTTCCAGACTTGGTCTCTGTATAATTGGGCTGTTCCCAAAGCCATCATGGTTTTAGTGGTGGGGACTATTTTGACCGATTTGGAAAACTGATCTACTACCACGAGGATGGAATCTTTTCCATCAATGGTGGGAAAGTCTGTGACAAAATCTGTGGATACATCTTTCCAAGGACCTTGAGGTATGGGAAGGGGCTGTAGTAAGCCCGGGGGTGCCTTGTTTGAAGGTTTCATTCTAGTGCAGTGGTCACACTGTGCTGTGTACTCTTCAATTTGCTTGGTCATTCCTGGCCACATGTAATACCACCTTACATGTTCCAGGGTCTTTTCATTTCTGGCATGACCTATTACCAGGGAGTTGTGGTACTGTGTGATGATGTCTTGCCATAGCGAGCCAGCATTGGGTACCAATATTTTGTCTTTTATTCACTCTAAGCTGTCAGCATTGAGCGTCATTCCATGGGAAGGATTTTCCTTCTGGGCTTCTTTTACACAATTTAGGATCTGCTTTTCACCTCCATGGACTTGTGTAATGTTAGCCTCTTGGATTCTTTCAGCTGGAAGAATCTGAACCTGTGCATTGTCTTGCTTGATGCCGGTAGCATGGTCTTCTCGGCAGGAGAGTGCATTGGCCTTGCTCATGGAGGTGCCCAGCTTTTTGACCAATAGGTAGTTGAATCAGGACAAGTATTGGGCCCACCTGGCCTGTCGCTGATTGAGATCTTGCTTGACCATGAAATATTGTAGATTTGCATGGTCCATCCAAATTTTGAATTGGAACTTAGCCCCTTCAAGGTAGTGTCGCCATTGCTTGAGTGCAAGGATTATCACTAGCATTTCCTTATCTGCAATGGGGTAGTTCCTTTGTTCTGGTGTCATTGCGTGGGAAGAGAAGGCCACCAGATGCCACCTTCCTTCTTTTTCAATTGATAATATGCCACCTGTGGCAAAGTCTGAAGCATTGGTCTCTAGGCGAAATTGTTGGTCATTGTCTGGGTATGCTAGTACTGGTGCTGTGGTGAACCATTGCTTTAGATGCTCAAAGGTGGCGTTTTCCTTGTTGGACCACATCCATGGTTGATCCTTTTTGGTTAAGTCATTAAGGGGGCGGCTTATTTGGGAGAAGTCTTGGATAAATCCCCAGTAGAAGTTTGCTAGTCTAAGGAAACTTCTTACACCATGGATGTTGTGTGGTGTTGGCCATTCTAGGATTGCCTTGACCTTATCTTGCTCCATTTTAATTCCTTGTTGGAAGATGATCATTCCTAGGAACTTGACTTCTTTTGCAAAGAAGGAGCACTTTTTGGGTTTGGCAAATAGATCATTTTCCTGGAGATGGCACAATACTTCTCTCACAGTGTCCATGTGTTCTTCTCTTGTCCTGTTGGTGAAGATCATGACATCATCAATGTAGATGGTGACACATGCATCCATATCGGTGAAGATTTTGTTCATCATTGTTTGGAATGTGGCAGGTGAGTTGCACTACCCGAAGAACATTAAGGTTGGCTTGAAACTTCCTCAATGGCAAACAAATGCTTCATTCCATTCATCACCCTTCTTAACTCTAATATTGTTGTACCCCCACCTTAGGTCAATCTTGGTGAACCAGCAAGACCCCTTGACCTTGTTGACCAGCTGGGAGATGAGGGGCAGTGGGTAATTGTTCTTAACTGTCCACTCATTGAGGTACCGGTAGTCTTGTACTATGCGCTTCTTTCCATCCTTTTTGGGTATGAAGAATACTGGTGATGTTTGGGGGGACTTAGAAGGTCGAATGTACCCTTTTCGTAGTTGCTCATCTACAAAGTCTGACACTTCCTTTTGTTCTTCCACAGATAAGGGGAAGATCCTTCCCTTTTTGGGCACAAATCCTCCCTTGAGGTCTATGGCGTGGTCCCAGGGTTTCCTTGAGGGGAGATGCTCCGAGACTTTCTTGAAGAAGACTTCTAAGTAGTGGTGGTACTCCTTTGGGATCTGTTCCTCTAGAGGAAGGTCCATGGCTTTAGCCTTTTCTAATGCTTTGATCTTGGCATAGGCGTAGAGAGCATTGCTTAACTCCTGTTCTTCCAGAGACCATAGGAATGTAGCTCTGTTAGAAAGGAGGTAGCAGGTCTTTGGACACCTAATCATTTTCACTGTTCCCTTTGTCCAGTCAATTTTGGGATTATGTCTTTGTAGCCACATATGACCTAGGATCAGGTCATTATGTCCCAGGTTAGTGACTTCTGCTGTCACATGCTCCTGATGACCCTGGTATTCTATTATTAACTCTGCTTTATGGGTGATGGTGCCAGCAGAGTTTTGTGTCCTGTCTATGTTATACACATGTAGCGGTCTCTCAGTTTTTGTAATGGGCAGCTTCTTGTTCTTTTCCCAATTTTGATCGATGAATACCCTGTTAGCACCACTGTCTAGGAGTGCTTTACAGGGCACTCTTCTCTCTTTGTTGGTGGCAGTGCATATGTTTATGTCTACCAACACTTTGTTTTTTATGTTAAAGGACCTTATGCAGATCCGTTCCAGGGTTTTTGTTGTAATACTTCCTTCATTGGTTAAAACTGAATTAAGCCTGTATACTCATGCAGCAAGCCCATCTAGGGACCCAGTTTCGGTTGACATAGAACTACTATCACTAATTTGTCCTTTCTTGATAACCTCCATGCTTAGAGCAGCAGAGTGACTACCAAAACTACTCATCCCTTTTCCTTTTCTTGAACCTCCCACGCTTAAAGCAGCAGAATGACTACTAGAACCACTCTGTTCTACTGGGTCTGTTGTATTACGTTTGTCCTTGGGAGCCTGATCACCCAGTGTGATCAAACTCCAAATTCTTTTCCCTGTTCCTTCATCTCATTTACCTGCATGTTGTAGAAGTATGCTTTCATCTCATCAAAGTTCATGTTTTGTATGAGTCGAGCAGGTCCTTGATTGCTTGGTGGGCTCAGGCCACCCCTTGTAGTTGGAGGTTTTGTTGCCTCCTCCAGAGATCGTGCTGTAGTATACTTTGAGCATCTTTGAGTATGCCCTCCCCCAAGGAAGTGGCATTCTCTGCACTCTTTTTGTGGTGAGGGGCATGGCCATCTACCATTGTGCTTAGCCTGATGGCTCTCCTTGCCACAGTTAAAACATTTTGGCTTACCACAGTCAACCACACTTATGTCCATTGGCTCCCCTCAGCCTCCGAAGGTCCTTGACCCTGATGGGGTTTCCCTGGAGGGGGGGGCATATCGTGATCAGGAAAGCTTGAAAGCTTCCATAGAGTTTCTGACTTGTGTGATTTCTTTGACATAATCAGCCACCAGGGCCTTCCTTTTGCTGTTCATGTATATCTGGGGCATGATCAGCTCTGTGGTGTTCCTTTCAAGGAGCCAGACCCCTTCTGAGTCCAATACTCCAGCTTCTTGGTAGCATGCAAGCCAGCACATGATGAAGGTCTGAACCTTTTCATCACCTCTCATGAAGCAGTGTTCTAACCTTTGCTTGGCCAGATTGGCCTCATTTGTGGTCATGAACCATTCTTTGAGCATCTTGGAGAGCTTGAGCTCATCCAGCCACCCATGGAGTGATCCACTGAGATACTTCTTTATTTGGACATGAGCCCACTGGCCCACATGATTCTTGTTGGCCTCTCCTAACTTAGGACCAATTTGTGTGAAGACCGCAATGGCCTTGTCCTTGTTTGTCTTGAACACCTCAGTGTTGGCATCAAGATAGAGACGTAAGTTGAGCCACCACAACTCAAACTCTCTGTATGATCCATCAAACTTCCTAGGATCAGGGACTTGCTCGACTTTCTTAGATACAGTAGTTGTGACCACCCCTTGTTGCTGCTGTTGCTGCTGGGCCTGCAGCAAGGCCAACTGAAATTGTAGCATGTTAATTGTTGCCAGCAAGCTGGCAATGTCGAGACCTGGTGGAGGAGTGGGAGGCTGTGAGGTGTGCTGCCCGCTCATTCCTGCAAACCCAGTATATGTCGGGTTGGGGTCCATTCTTGGGTCTGCGGGGGCAAAGCTTTCTTCACTGACTCCCAAGGTTGAGCTTGAAGAGGGACTGGAGGGATACATTGTGTACTTGTGCTAGGCCCCTAGCCAGTATTGGTTCCAGTGGAGGTGTGGGTGTTCTAGGTGGGAGTGGCCTTTGCCTATTTGGGCGAGGGTCGTTGTTGATATATTCATGTCTGTATGTGTAAAGCTCTTCAGGGGATGGAGTGTTGCCAATGTTATGGAACCTGGCTTGTAAGAACTTGAAGAACTCAAGGGGAAAGTCCTCTTGTTCTATCTTTATTGGGATGGCATCATTGGGATTGTATTCGGTGAGAGGAGGAGGGGAGGAACTTTCTCTCTTGAAGAAAGGAATCATCTGTTTGTATCATACTCTGCAAGGATCTTAGTCACTCCAGCAGAGATCCAATCAGGTCAGCGACCTTCCTGACTTGGATATGTACATATTATTTGTAAATGGCAGGCACAGTACCACTCTTGTGCCATTTACAATGGAAGACTACTATTTTGTAAAGAGAGAATGCGCCTCACATGGACGCAGAACATGTTCCAGAAGAAAGTGAACTATCATATAGGGCAGAGATCAGCCACTTTAACACCTCTCAAGGTGACCCTTTGTGCTAACCCTAAAGGCTTCACACCTGCACGGCTATAGGGCTGAGGTATACATAAAAAAGGGGGGGTATGTATAGTAGTTCCCATTGAGCCTTGGTGTTACGATTGCTATCAAAAGGTCCCTATTTTTCCTTGCATTTCTAATGCCTAGACAACACTCACAAGACATATCACTTAACTTGTCACTCCACGCTCTTTTTTGTGTCACATGACTTATCACATGACGCATCATGTGACCTATGTCCAGACCCTCATCACATGATTTAGTCTAGACCATGACATCATTATGACGTCATACCTCATGGTATGCCTCATGTTATTAATCTCCGTGCTGTGCATGGCTATGTCACTGCCTTTGCCTCATGCATCATCACATGACTCGCCTCATGTCTCCTCATGCCCTTTGCCCTTGCTTCTTATGCCGCATGCCTTTCATCTCCATCTGTCACATGCTCTATTCTTACTCATAGTCACTTACTATACATGCGCTCCCTTCAGACTCCTACTATATGTAGTAGTTGTACTCACATGCACTGCTTGGTCTGTGCGCTATCCTGTAGAGTATATAAAGGGGGACACCTGCACCTTACAGCTGCAGTCTTGTCCTCTTGGAGAGCCCACCAGAGCACCTCCTTGACTCCTCAACTCAATACTACTGTCTTAGCCAGCTAGAGCTAGTCCGGTTAGCTTTGGTTGTTTCACTAGGACAAGACTTTACTTACTGTCGCTGAGTCTAGCTAACTCCCCAACTCTTGGATGCTCCTTGTCACTGTCACCCTTAGGACACCACATTAGTAGGGTCTTGTTATCTCTTGTTCTAGATCTTACTGAAGAGTCACTCTCTTCAAGTGTCTATTGTCAAACAAGAACCCTCACCGGTCGTCGTCCCTCTTCATTGGGAAGAGTCAGACATCAAGAAGGAAGAAGGCTCAGAGCTCCCCTCTCTTCCAACCCTTACCCCTAGTCCCTCACTTCCTTTGTACCGTAGCCTGTCGTTTGATCCGAACAATCAAGTAGTACCCATGAGACATAGTAGTAGCTGGTGTACCCCTTCGCCGCCGCCACCTTATCGCCCTCAGCAGCACCGCTTGGACTCCCCTTATTGGGTGCAGTCTCCACAGTGTTCGCCAACTCCATTGCCCTTCCCTGAGAACTGGAATCGAATCCGGCTCAACACACCCATCCTGTCCTCCTTCTTCTCCCACACTGGATCCAACACCCTTGCTGACGGTTCAGTGTGCAATCTCCATCGCCTATTCATCCCCTCAGAGGTCAATTGAATTATTGCAGAAGGAATTTGCCTTGGTCAGTGTCAGGAGAATGAGTAAAGACTTGCTCAATAGGTTAGAGATGCAAGAGAGAGAGTACAGGACTGTTTACGCAATCTACAGGGAGATCCCCTTCTTGGACCTCTTGTTGATCCTCATTCACTCCATCCTCGCCCTCACTGGTCAAGAGACCATAACATTAGGCCTCCTCTCCTTCTCTATCCTTATCATACATCTCTCTGCCCCATTGCATCTCTTCAGCACCCTGACAGGTACTGTACTCGTGACCATAGACCATAGCCTTATTCAATTAGAAACTTTACCTCCACCAGTCACTAGTCCCAAACCAATCTGAGTTCAACTGCCTCCTAGGCCAAGAACTCCATTTCCATTCCCAGAGTCAGAAGACACCCTTGCTGATGAAGCACAGGAAGTTCGTAGTGTTTGCCACCTTCATCACTGTGCCACTTTCACTCCTCACCCCTTGCTTCGCACTCGCTCCTCCCCTGGTCCTTTCCTCATTCCTCACGTTTCAGCTCCTTTCCTTCCTCATTCGGAAGACGACTCTGACGCGAACTAACTCTTGTATCGGCACTCCTGCCTTTACGAAAGTTATATTTCTCATTACTATTTCAATCCTTATGTTCTTGAATGAAATCTTTAGCTCCTTGCTCAAGTTTCTTACTCAAGTCATTGCATTCATTCTAGTCACTATTGTTTACCTTGTCTACCGACAAGTTCCTTTTGGTGAACCTCTTGTCTTTCAAGTTCACTACTCTCACAACAACTTCTTGATTGTTGTTGGACGAGCTCTTGTTGCTTACACACCTATTCCTGTAACCATTCCGCACCAGGAAGCTCCTCCTGCCAAACCACCTATTATTCCCGAGACATCGAAATCTCCCGATCATCTTCCTTTCCCTGATTCTACACCCTCAGAGATAGCCACAGATTGGGCTAATCCTATTGATGAAACTGGTTGGGACAATGATTTGTGGTCCAAACACAATCCTGAGTGGCACCCCTTTGTTCCTGAAGAACCTCCACTTGATCCAGAGGCCAATACTTGGCCTTCTGAAATTCTATCCTTTGACACTCTCAGATTCCACAATTATGTCTTTCATCTGGAGTTCGCAGATTTAGCTGCAGACCTCATTCCCGAGGACATCCTCACAAGGATCGCTAATTGTGTCTTTGACGACTGACACCAGTGATACATCATTGGTCAGGAAGACAGACTTGTCAATCTTGACAGAGTTACTCGCAGCATCGCCTACCAGCAGGAGTACACTGCCCTTGAATATGAAAGAGATATTCTTCATCGCCGTCCTCATGGCATTTCTCTCGATCCTTACGAAATAGCCAATAGGGTCCATCAAAGAGAAATAGCTCGAAGAGAAAGAGCTACTGCTCTTTTCCCAGAGATACCTGAGTGGTTCTTTGCTGAACCTCTCCCTACTATTACAGAAGAAGAAATCAACTCTCTTTAGTTCCTTTTCATTATGGCAGATCCATCTCCTTCTACCTTTTCTTCTTCTTCTTTTCTCCAACAAATTCTTGATGAGAAAGATCCCTCTCAATGATGGTCTATGATAGCCACACAATTTGGTTTCCTATCCAGAAATGTAGCAAGCCTTACTTGAGACCTTGAGAAAGCAAATGCAGATCTTGAACAAGCCAATGCTCAGATCTTAGCCTCTGCTATGCTTGGTTCAACCTCCATGACCACCAAAATCGTGAAGAAAATCGAAGTCTTCGTAGATCCTGGCAACTTCAATGGCGAAATCAAAAGGTTTGATGAATAGTGGGAAAAGATTACTGTATGGCTTTCAGTCAACCAAGATTCCATCGTTCCCAAATCGTATGATGCTGTTGTCGCCGTTCTTTCCCGCATGACTGGTCCTCATGCTGGTACCTTTGCATCCATCCGCTTACAACAAGGACATGACTATAAATGGGTTACATTGGAGAAAGATCTCCAAGAACATTTCCGTCCTGTTGCTAAACCAGGTTGGGCATATCGAAAGCTGCAGAAGCTTAAACAAACCAACAAAGTCCATGTCTTTGACTTCGTTGAAGAATTCAAGAAGCTTTGCAAAGAAGCTGCTATTGAAGACTCTCATGCTGCTTACATTCTTGAAGGCAACATTCTCCCCGAAATCCACAATGAGATTGTTCACCGTGGAGAACAAACTCATAGTCTTCAAGATTATCTTGAATCTGTTCTTCATGTCGGACAGATCTTCGAAACACAATGCTTCCTGAGCAAACCTGCCGCTTTCGTCACCTTTGAACCATCCTCTTCTTGTTATCGTTCACAACACGATCCTAATACCATGGATATTGATGCTATCTCGAAGAAGCCATCATCCTCTCGTAAACATCCACTGGCTGGATGTTACAATTGTGGTTCCTCTGGTCATATTGCCAAGAACTGCACTAAGCCATCAACACGATGCTGTGAATGTTACTGGTCTCATGGTGATCATAAACCCTCTTGTTCTCATTTTCATTGAAAGATCAAGTCTCTTGATGAACTTAGCTCTGACTCCAATGATGGTGGTGCTCGCTATGTTCAAGGAATGGTTTATAATGCGAAAGAAGCTGAACAGGCTCACCAAAAATATGGATCCTCTTCTTCTTCCACTCCTGTTTCTTCTAATAAGGGAAAAGCCAAAGCAACTTGAATCATCTGGGTATTCAAGTTTCCAACACTTCATCTTGTTCCCTTTCTAGTGACTCTTCCTCAAATCTAAATTATAGCTGAACAGGGTCTTCTGTTGAACAGAAGCTCAGCCAGGGCTTAGTTCCAGTGCTTGATTCTGTTCATGTCCCTTCTTCTATTACTTCCATAGGAATCCCAGAACATGTTCAGATTAGATCCGTTCATACTCGTGAAATAGTTCTTCCTATTGCTATCACTCCCACTTGCCACCATGATCACTTTATTAAAGCCTCCGCACTTCTTGATAGTGGAGCCAATACAATATTCATTGATCAAACCTTTGCAAACAAGAACAAACTTCCTCTCGTAGCCTTAGCTAAACCAGTTCCAGTTTACAATGCTGATGGTACTACCAACTCCACTGGTTCCATCACGCATCAAGCTGAAGTTATTCTTGATTTTCAAGGACACCAAGAACATACAATTGCAGAGGTCACTGATCTTGGAAAGAATCAGATGATACTCGGATATACGTGGCTCAAGAACCATAATCCAGAAATAGATTGGTCTACTGGACAAGTCCACATGACTAGATGTTCCTGGTTATGTAAATCACTTCGTGGCAAACCCACATTTGCTCATCAGATTGAGTCTGATGAACAAGATGCCTTACATCATTATCATTGAATCAAGACAACCACGACTTTCCTGTCTAAAGTTGATTCTAAACCCGAGGATCTCATTCCTAGAGAATACCATGATTATTTGAAAGTCTTCTCAAAGAAAGAATCTGAATGTATGCCCGTTAAGAAGCCATGGGATCATGCAATTGATCTCAAAGATACATTTGTTCCAAAGAAAGGCTGCTTAATACCTTTATCCACCGATGAACAGAAAGAAGTTTCTGATTTCATTGATGATCAACTAAAGAAAGGTTATATTTGTCCTTCCAAATCCGAACAAACATCACCTGTATTCTTTGTTCCAAAGAAAGACGGTCATAAACGAATGGTACAAGATTACCATTATCTTAATGAACACATGGTTAAGAACAACTATCCTCTCCCTTTGATCTTGCAGCTTGTAGACAAGCTCAAAGGTTCAAAATGGTTTACCAAAATAGATCTTCGCTGGGGATATAACAATATTTGTATCAAAGAAGGTGATGAATGGAAAGCTGCCTTCATCTGTCACTAAGGCTCTTTTGAACCTACGGTTATGTTCTTTGGTCTTTGCAATTTCCCTGCCACATTTCAAACCATGATGAATGAGATCTTTGCTGATATGGATTCAGCCATAATTGTCTATATTGATGACATCATGATTTTTATGAAATCACCTGATCTCATAGAACATGACAAGATAGTCAAAGAAGTTCTCTGTTGTCTTGAAGAAAATGACTTATTTGCAAAATCTGAAAAGTGCACCTTCTGTGTTCAAGAAGTAGAATTCCTTGGCATGATTGTATCTCGTGATGGAATCAAGATGGATAATTCAAAGGTGGAAGCCATCCAAAATTGGCCTGCTCCCACAAATGTCAAAGGTGTCAGATCTTTTCTTGGTCTCACAAACTTTTACCAAAGATTCATCAAGGACTATGCTCAGATAGCTCATCCCTTGACAGATCTTACTCAAAAGGACATCCCTTTCACCTGGTAGGAAAGACAACAGAACACCTTCTCTGACTTAAAGAACTGCTTCACCACTGCCCCCATTCTTGCCTACCCTGACATTGATTGTCGCTTCCGCCTTGAAATGGATGCTTCTGACTTTGCCACTGGCGCAGTGTTATCTATAGAACAAAATGACAAATGGCATCCTGTTGCCTTTTCGTCTCACTCTATGACTCCGGAAGAATGCAATTACCCTGTTGCTGACAAAGAACTGCTCTCTGTCATCTGAAGTCTAGAACAATGGCATCATTACCTAAAAGGTACTCATCATGAATTTTGAAACAACCAAAGCTAACCAGACTAGCTCTAGCTGTCTAAGACAGTAGTATGAGTCAAGGAGTCAAGGATTGCTCTGGTGGGCTCTCCAAGAGGACAAGACTGCAGCTGTAAGGTGCAGGTGTCCCCCTTTATATACTCTACAGGATAGCACACGGACTGTTACGATTGCTACCAAAGAGCCCCTATTTTTCCTACATTTTCTACGACAAGTCTACACTTCCAAGACATGTCGCTTGACTTGTCGCTTCTCGCTCTTTTTTGTGTCACATGACTTATCACATGATGCATCACATGACCTATGTCCAGACCCTCGTCACATGACTCAGTCTAGACCATGACATCATTACAACGTCATACCTCATGGTACGCCTCATGCTATTAATCTCCGTGCTGTGCATGGCTATGCCACTGCCTTTGCCTCGTGCATCATCCCATGACTCACCTCATGTCTCCTCATGCCCTATGCCCTTGCTTCCTATGCTGCATGCCTTTCATCTCTGTCTGTCACATGCTGTATTCTTACTCATAGTTGCTTACTGTATGTGCACTCCCTTCAGACTCTTACTATACGTAGTAGTTGTACTCACACGCACTGCTTGGTCCATGCGCTATCCTGTAAAGTATATAAAGGAGGACATCTGCGCCTTACAGCTGCAGTCTTGTCCTCTTGGAGAGCCCACCAGAGCAATCCATGACT
>JBBPNQ010000685.1:0-12992 GCA_038090975.1 Boletellus pseudochrysenteroides
AAGGCTGGAAAAGCGACGTGGCGCCCCACGCCGGTGACGGCCACGACGACGACGACAACTCCAAATTGGGTTCGGGGGAGACCCTCCGGTGGGGTCTGGTCGTCGGTGGCGAAGGCATGGACGAACAGTTCGAAATGATCAGCGGAAACCCGGATGTGTCAGTTGATCGTTTTTGTATCCCTTATTCTGCCATCTAACGTTCACCCGGGTAAAGTATCGTTGCAACTCCCGGTCGTCTTCTTCACCTTATCGTCGAGATGTCCCTTTCGCTTACTTCAGTCCAATATATCGTCTTCGACGAGGCTGATCGTCTCTTCGAGCTCGGGTTTTCTACCGCCTTGTCCGAGATTCTCGCCCGTCTTCCTTTGTCACGCCAAACCCTCTTATTCTCCGCCACCCTCCCAAAATCTCTCGTTGAGTTCGCGAAAGCTGGCTTGCGAGATCCAAAACTTGTCCGCCTTGATGCGGAATCTAAAATAAGCGCTGACCTCCGGATGGCCTTCTTTTCCGTGAAGCAGTCCGAAAAAGATGCCTGCTTACTCTCGCTCCTGAGGGACGTCATCAAGGTTCCCTTTTCCAGCAACGAACGGTCCGAAGGCAGTGACCTCAACAAGGACTCGAAGGGTAAAGGTAGAGCAAAGGTAAAATACCCTACCCACACGGAACCTCACCAGACTCTTGTGTTTACGGCGACCAAGCACCATGTCGAATACCTCTCGGCACTTCTTACTGCCGCAGGTTACGCTGTTTCTGCTCTCTACGGGTCCCTTGTGCAGTCTACGCGGAGTTTTCAAATGTCCCAATTTCTAGCTGGGAAGACACAGATTTTGGTTGTCACAGACGTTGCTGCACGTGGACTTGACATTCCGATCCTCGAGCACGTCATCAACTATGACTTCCCTGTCGGCGCGAGGGTTTTTGTCCATCGTGTAGGAAGAACAGCTCGTGCAGGGAGGAAGGGGTGGGCGTGGAGTTTCGTTACGCACAATGAAGCTGCGTATCTATGTGATCTACAATTGTTTCTTGCGCGACCGCTGCTTGGTGTCGCCGCTCACCCACCATCTGTCCGAGCCTCAGAGGAGCCGTACACACAATCACTCATACTCGGTCCCTTTCCGCGGGATACCGTTGATGCCGAGGTGGAATACATTCGCACGCTACATGCAGCACACCACAGTTTACCCAGCCTCCGTGGCGTCATGGATCGTGGTCAATCAATGTATGAACGAAGCCGAGGGAAAGCAAGCGCTGCGAGCTATAAACGGGCCAAGGAAATAGCAAAATCGGGAGATGGGTGGGCTGGGGACGCTCAAGGGGTACATCCGGTGTTGTCACTCATGTTGCAATCAAAGATGGAAGAGGGTGGAGCCATCACGCCAGTTGATGGGGAAAGAGAGAGAGACGATAGAAGACTGACAATGATTCAGGCGTTGAGCGCGTTCAAGCCTTCGGAAACCGTCTTCGAACTTGGGACGCGAGGGAAAACGGCAACTGCGAACGTCGCATTGATGAAGGAACGTAGAAAAGCGCTGACGAAAGCGGTAGGAAGAACCGTGGCGCCAGCGTCTTCATCTAGAGATGCTCAAACCACTGAGGCGGAAAACGGCGATACATTGCCGCAGGGCGACGTCGAAATGGAGATGGCCAATGAGGAGGACATCGTGGTATGTATGGCTCGCTATGTAACTAATGGCCTAGGCTCACAGATTTCTGTAGACTGTGTTCGAAACGTCGAACAAAAAGAAAGGTAAAGATGACTATCGCGACGAGGAGTTCTACATGTCGCACTATCACAAGGACGCCAACACTGAAAAGGGGTATGTCCCCATGCTATCTCACTCATACTGCTTGCTGATCTGGCGAACCACCAGATACTCGCTTACTGATGGGGCTTCTTCGTTTGCCGCACAAGCCCGTGGAGTTACATTTGATATCACGGGGGATGTCACAGTGGCCGAAAGAAATCGTCATAGCAGGGTGATCTGGGATAAAAAGAAGAAAAAGTTTATTAAAGGAGACGGCAGTGGCTCAGATAACATTAAGCTCGTGAGGACAGAGAACGGGACACGCCTTCCCGCAACCTACCGGAGTGGCCGCTTTGAAGAATGGAAGAAGAAAGCGAAAGTGGCTATACCAAAGATTGGAGAGCAAGAAGCAGCGCGACCCGCTTCTGTACGGGCAAGTGGCGGGAGGCGATGGCGACACAACAAGGTCTTCGAGGCGAAGCCGCTTGACAAGCTTTCCAAGGATTACGAACGAAAATCGAGGCAGCTGAAGAAGAAGGGCGGAAGTGCAGCCGGTGGAGCAACCGGGGATTCACAAGCGTGGCCGGTCAAAAATACCGGGAAAGCGGCGAAGAACAGCGGCAAACGACACGGAGGAAAGTCCCTCCGGCGTGTCAAGAGTGAAATCAAGACAGTCGATCAGATCCACAAAACTCGCAAATTTACGGAGAAGAGACGGGCGAAGAATGCCCGGCCGAGCCGAAAAAGTAAAAGATAGTATACGACATTTGTCTACTTGCACATCTTGTTTCTCTACGCAATGTCCGAATACTCCCATTTTGCACCTGCTCCGGGTATCACGGGCACATTTTCATTTTGGAGTAAATCAACACCCACGCTTCTTAAGGCATTGATGCACCACTCAGGGTATCCCTGGTTGCCGAAATAAATCCTGAAGAACGTTCGAAGGTACTCGGGGAATCTTCCTTCCACGATCGCATCTCGGGCCTCGCCCATCACCTGTGCCTGGAACACCAAGTTATGTTGTGTCAGCGCTGCGAGTAGGACGTCAGAATGAAACGGTAATTAGGAGGCGAAGCAAAGATACCGTGCGCTCCTGCGGTCTCGATCGTGACGATGTGATGCAGTATCGCACGAGAAGTTCCAGTTGTACACGTCGGGCAGGGACAGTTGTCATCGATTCGATCCATGCTCTTTGCATGCTTTTTCAGCCCTGGGCAAGGGTCGATACCTTGTCTGATAGGATGCCTTGCACGTACGAAGATTCAATGGACCCCTAAAAGTCAAAGCAACTCCGAATCTAGCAGTCCGGGTAGGGAATACACAATCTGCCTGAGGAAGGTCATCAGTACTCCCTATTCCCAAATGGCTATGTTTATCAGGATGCACCATGTCAATGCCTAGCGCTACACAGACCAGAAGATCTGCAGTAGTGGGTAGTTAGTCAAGATCGAACCGGAAAGGTGCTGTGATATTGACCTTCCGCAAAGCCAATGCCCATTGAATACCGTGGTCCTAATTGGCACCACTGATCCCTTATGTCGTGCAGGCTGTGAAAGGAGGCTTACGATCGACTGGCAATTTGTCCGCGCATTGTTTGATGCTGTGAATGTGGTGAGAAGATCGAAAAGACTGTTGTGTAGGTGATTTCATACATTCTCCAGAACACATCTGAACGCAATCCAGGCGGAAGTCAATTGCTGAATGACTGTAGAACATACCTTTCTCTTCACCTCCACTTAGACCACCTATGGCAAACCCAGCTACGTGATCCTTCCTCTCAACCATAGCATCCAGGCACTTGTCACGGAGAACAGGGTCCAGCCCGCCTTGAACTATCGCAAAAAGATTCTGCCTGTCTTTCCGCCCTGATCGCTCGTGCTGCTCGATGCATCGATCGAGCCACCGAATGGAACGTTCCATAGCCTCGCCTACTCGGGGCCCAACGGTAAGGCTACCAACTAGGCTTCTTCAGGAAATTAAATGGTTATATGCCATGCTCCAAGGACTCACCGACATCATCTAGTTGCATGATAATATCTGCACCGATGGAATGCTGTATTGAAATGCTTTGCTCAGGCTATGAACACATCAGTCGCGCTTAAGAAGCGCATATAGCAACAATTTACGGTTAGCATGGTGGGCTCCCCAGTGAAAGGGCTAGAAAATAGTGCTCCTTGCTCCGTGATTTTTGTGAACTTGCCGAGAGAGACAAGTTGAAAACCACCACTATCCTAGATGGAGACAGAGAAATTTTTCTGTTCATGCAACGCCTCAGATAGAGGTGAGAAGTACTCGCTGTCAATATATTCCGATGCCACCCTTGGAAGACGTGTGCGCCTCCCGCCTCGTCAAGCACATTAGTCCCCGGTCTCAAATTTAAGTGATATGTGTTATTCAGGATGAGCGTGATTCCAAGAGATTCGACTTGTTGTGGTGTCAATCCCTTGATCGCTGCCTGGGTTGCGACTGGCATAAAGGTTGGTAACATCGTAACGCCATCTTCAAGACGGGTTTGTCTGGCGTTCATTTTCAAGAGGCGGGAACGACATACGGGCTAGTTTCATGCGACAGACACGAGCATTGGTCGTATGACATTGCGCAATGATTTCGAACTCCATTCCAGGGATGTAAACTATGTAGATGGGAGGAGTGAAAGTAGTGGCAGTGCAACGAAAGCCATTGGCTTCCCGATCCAGATCTGACGCGTCCTCACTACACCCGCGGCCCGTTCGGTCCGTACTTTCTTCTGCGTACAATTTTGAGCGAGTAGACGGTCGCATCAGATGTTCCGTCTTGCCCGTCGATGCACTCGTCCATTCCCTGGTAACACGAAAAATGCACATTTATTTCACAGACATCTCCACAACGGCAGAAATCTCATCCAGGAGCTCAGTGCCAGGCAGGTCATAGCGAACGTATCACGGTGAGCAGACCCCTGTTTGCAAACTCCCTCACTGAAAAAAAGGGTCACGTATCAGCTCTGATGACCTTGAAAAGCACCTCGAACAACGTCGTACTGTCTACCTTGGAATAGATCCCACTGCAAAATCACTCCATGCAGGGCATCTTCTTCCTTTGCTCTGTCTGCTCCATTTTCAATTGTGTGGTCATAACGTGATTGCACTTGTGAGTAATAAAGTAGCAGTACAAGTGCGCTTCCTTCCGTGACTTCTCGGCTACAGATAGGCGGCGCAACTGGCTTGGTTGGAGATCCTTCAGGACGTACGACTGAACGCCAGCTGGCTGAGAAAACTCAGACTGAGCTGAATACACTGAATCTCACCCGAGGTATCCAGAAATTCTTCGATAGTGCGGCCATGTACATAGAGGACAGACTATCGACTCACTCCTCCACTCTACCTGCGGTGCAAGTTCTCAACAACCTCACCTGGCTGAAGGGCGTCAACCTGCTCGATTTTCTACGTACGTCTGGCATACATTTCCGAGTAAATAACATGCTTGCGAGAGATAGGTATGGTGTAACTCATCGCCGTTATCCTTCTGACTTGGAGTTGGCAGTGTGAAGACGCGAATGAGCACTCAGCAAGGTATCTCCTTCACAGAATTCACTTATCAGCTCCTGCAAGGTTACGACTTTTACGAGCTGTACAGAACCCATGGATGTACCATTCAGATCGGTGGATCCGACCAATGGGGAAATATCTTGTCTGGCGTAGAACTTATAAACAAAATTGAACGTGAACCGCTCTCTGACGACGACATCGGGAAGGGGAAGGGGTTTGCATTGACAACTCCCCTTTTAACCACATCGCGCGGGGAGAAATTTGGCAAGAGCACGGGGAACGCTATCTGGTTGGAGCACGACTTGACCAGTTATTTTGATTTCTACCAGGTCTGTCTAGCCTTTTCTGGAGTTCCCGATGTTAAACCGACGACTGCAGTTTTTCATGCGGACTAGCGACGCGGACGTGGAGAAATATCTGAAACTGTTCACGCTGTTACCTGTAGAGAAGATATCTTCGATTGTGCAAGATCATCAGGTTCACCTTTTTCCGTTTCCCCCGCCGATATGATTCTGACCCTTGCTAGGTGTCTCCAGAACATCGTGCTGCACAAAGACTACTAGCAGAGGAAGTCACATTGATGGTTCATGGCGGTCAGGCACTGTCCCGTCAACGTTTGCTATTGACTGACGATATCTTTTACTATCAGAGGATGGACTGGACGCAGCCAGGATAGCAACCCAAGTCCTCTTTGGCACGGACTATACCACGCTGAAGGCCGAGAAAATTATCAGATCACTGACTGGCGATCCCCGGCTTGTGTTTTGCACTGAGGAAGAGATGTTCAGTTCTTCGTTACCAAATCTCGTCGCGAACCACCAGCTTGTCTCATCAAAGTGTAAATCTGGAACATTCATCTCTGATGCTTTTACTAACTACCTACAGCGGCAGCACGTCAGTTGGCTCAAGCAGGTGGATTATACCTCAACAACAAAGCGCAGCATGATCCTCGCTTCCTTTTAACCCGAGAGGTCCTTATCGATGGCAAGGTCGCCATTGTGCGGGCTGGCAAAGACAACCACCGAATTCTGGCTCTTAGATAAACTAGTTCTCACTTGTCTATTCCAGATGCTAACGTTAATTGACAATGACTGGTATGAGGAATATGCTAGATTACATCGAAAGGCTGTATTAGGTGAATGCATCCGGGACCTCCATATCCAATATGGCGGCCGTGCTTTCTCTTTTGAGCGCAACTTGGTAGACAAACTAGTCATCTTGTTGAGACGGCTTTTTCACGAATAAGAGCGCAAGGTCCTATTGCCAGTGGAAAGCTTAGTGCTGTAGTCCGAGTATGCAACGGGTTCGCTTACGACAACCAGAGAAGACATGCTCAGACGCCGCTGACGCAACTGGATTTCATTATGAACACCAGTTCCATGAATAGCTTGACTTAGGGTAAAGGAAGTGTCGCTTTCCTAGATCCGATGTCTATTCAGAGATCATGGTTGCTTCCGACTAAAAGCTCACTGGCTGCAGGATGTCTGTTTGAAATAGTTTACAGTCCTCATGTTCTCGAGCAGAGGCCTGTTCGACGCGGGATTACGATAAGCATTTCCCAGCAACAGAAAGCGAGGTAGAGGAATCCCACTGCAATCCTCTCACGAACTGACGGCTTCTCTCTCGGGTAAGGATGAAACCTTAACAGATACGATGAACGGTAAGTTGGGAGCCGCCCGGTATCCATCGAGATGTCAAGAGGGAAGTAGGAACAGGAGATGGAGGGGTGTCCAGCTTCAGAACACAAGCAGGTAAGTCAGGCCACGAAAACAAGGGGGAGAGTGAAGGAAAATAAATCAAGGCCCCATTTTCAGTGAAACTCAGACTCCGTGTCCCGCCAGGGTACCGTGACGGCAAGACCGCACCAAACGCGCACAAGCTTGCAGAACTCGGTTTGTGACTGCCACTGCTTCATTTGTGCTGCGTCATTTTGCTTCCGCAAAACGGTGTCAACAGGTAGCCGCGCAGCATGGCAGGGCTGCTCGTTGGCATACTTCTGACGGTTCCACGAATCAAGGTAAATCTTTGCCACCAGTATCCCAAATCAAGGAAGATCTGGAGCCTGGCCAGACCACTCGGAATTGGAAACCCGCCGGCTAGAGAAAAAGGGCGTCGTGGGCATCCGCGGCAGAGTCACAAGTGTTAACACAGGCATAGATCATCCTCAAGCAACCAACATGGTGCGCCCCAGACACCTGCATGGATCCAAACACTGAAACGTCTGCACGCGACGCAGGGAGCGAAACGCACAGCGGGTGGGAAGTTAGAGTGTGACATTGTCACAGATAGGGGAGATGTCACGTCACGGTAGAAACGCGCAGGCAAGTTTGTTCAAGACGACGATTAATGCAAACGTGCGACTCAACTTGTGCTCGTCAAGCGCTTCAAGAAGACAGCAAGACGTCTGTGTGAGGTGGTATGACTGCAAATCTGCACCCCCCCTCGGCCGTGTCAAGCGTTCAGGCCGACTCGACACCCGTGCGGGACGTGCTGCTGGCGACAAACCAATCAGTCAACCAGATGTCCCCCGTCGCATGAATGTATTTGGAGTGAACCAAGACACTCACTCAAACAGTCTGACACGGCCAACCCCCCGGACTACCATGGTGTTGCATCGTGACCCGCACATCCACACAAGGGTGGTGAATAAAACGCTTTGAAGCCCGGCGAGACCCATCAGTAAGTACCGAACGAACAAGACGTGTGTATGATTTGCTGCGATCAAGAGTATGGAATTTTTCACCGTGCGGTTGCCTTGACAAAATCCCCAAGATGACCCGTCTTCGATCTGTTGACGCAGTGGTTTTCTTCGCCGTGCACAAGGACCGCCCGGCGCAGTGCACAAGGGCGGGCGGGTGTGTTCGTCAAGGACCCCCGGACCACAGAAGACAGCGCCATGGTGGTGACTTTGTGCGCAAGAGCGGTGCGATGAATGCGTCGCAAATGTGCGGGTCTTTCCAACAAGCGAGTCGACGGGGGAGTGACATCGCTGTCAATGGCTGGTCGGGTCCACCCTGGCGAGCACAACTCCGCTCAATGGGTTCCCCTCCAAACAAAAATTCCACATGCCACAACCAGTCGGTATTTTGAACCTCAGCGAGCTCCTTCGTGGTCAGACCGTCCACCGACACCGCTACTTCCCCCCCCCCTCGACAGCGGCGTGATTCAATTTTACTCCAACCTCCTCGTAAAGACATCCACCGGGTCACAATGGCATTTTTGGCGGCGACAAAATTCCCTCCAGTCCGCGGTGAACGTGCCGCTAGAATACCAGCTGATCGAGATTACAGGCGTCGGTGCGTTCTTAACTTAGTCCACACACTCGAGGCTCACAGAATACCAATTCGTGCCGGTACCCAGCAGACACTGTTTGTTCGCTCATTACGGTGTCTCGCTCGGGGACCAGGCTCTGGGCCTTGCAAGTGTGTCGCGTCTACGTGCCTGGCCCAAGAACCAGCGTGAGCTGGATCAAGTGCTCCCGTGGTGAGCGGGATGTTGAGGACCTCGAAGGCGGACATGCACTTTGGAATCCTGGTGGATCCGCAGGATGCCAGACAAAGCATTCCCGTTGATTCCCCAGCTATAAAAGTCCCCATGGATCAGCCAGCCAACTCACCGTCCTTGTCCTTTACTCCCTCACATCGCCCCGCCTCCCCTCGCCGTTCGCTCTCACTCACATGCAAGACCCGAAGAAAGAAATAACCAGGATTGTCCTTACGCTCTGCACGACGCGTGATGCGGATGAACTGGAAGAAACGGTCACCAAGTACTTTGCCTCAGATGCAACGTTTTCGCACCCGCTGTGTAGGGCCAACTCCCGAAATGAGATTCTAGGTCTCTTTCAATGGTACAGGCTCGCCAGTCCGGAGACTCAGATCAAAGTCTTGAGTATCAGTGAGTACTCGGGCTCTGAAAACTGATGGGCCTATTAGCTGACGCCCGTATCGTGCGCAGTGTATGACACCGAATTGAACATTCTTGTCCTTGACCTCAGGGAAAAGCTCAATGTTTGGTTTATTCCTCTTCCGAGCACAACTGGCAGGTGAGCCAACGTCCCCTTTCAGCTTTAAGGTGTTGACTAACCGCACCTTCCCTGTGAAAGGATGGTCGTCCGCCTTCAGTTGCGGAAAATGAACGGGCTTCACTACATAGCGCACGAGGAAGACCTTGGTCATCCTATGGTAAGACCTATCTATGTAACACAGCGGCCCCGTTTGGTGACAATGCTGTACTACTGCAGGATCAAATTGCTTTCCTCGCCTCGCCCCTCTTGCCCCTTGCAGCAATGTATTTTAGGCTCGGCTGCCTTCTCTCGAACTTGGGCGCGTGTGTATTCAGGACTGTCGGATTAAACTCGGGTCTCCGGGGTGGTACTGTTAGTTATGCAGGCGTGATGGAGGCCGCTGGGTTGGCCCGAACACCTGGGGATAAGGTCAACGGAAGCGCTAAAGAGTAAAGTAGTCGCATTGGCCCAGGGTTCTGTATCAACAACATTGTATGTTTTGTATCACAGCAAATTCTGTGGCAGGAGAGAAACGATGGTCTGAGCTGCGGAGATTTCCTTGAATCCACTTTGAGAACTACGATTTGCAAGACAATGCCATCTTGGTCGCCGTCGACCCCATCGTCGTCTATCCCGCTTGCCTCTGAGCAAGACTCGCATCTACTCTCCCAGTCCTTGCCATCACCCGATCCGTTTGACGCGTCGTCGCGCACCCACCACACTGGTCCTGGTGGTGCTGATCTATCGTTCTCAGAACTTTCGTTATCAGACAAACCCCACAGTCGCGATGCCCCCCGTTTCAGCCTCCTCGCACCGCCCCCTGCACCGCCCGGCCTGTCCGCCGACCAGAGCACTATCTTAGAGGGCGAGGAGTATGAAGAGGGAGGAAGTGTCGACGACCACGATCATGCCAACGATACCATGATGCAACGCGTTACAGCAGAAAAGGCTCGCGAAGAGAAGCTGCAGAGCGATTTGTTCATTCTCAAAAAAATCAATGCCTCCTTTGCGGTGCTGAACGACGCTCTCCAAGCAACAAAGGGCGCAACTCAGGTGGGCCGCGGGTCAGTTTACTATCCAAATCAGAGCCTGACATATCCGACCTACCAGCAAGTGGCGGAGCAACTATCGCAGACTGACGCACTGTTGGACAAGTATGCCAATATGCTTGCAAAATCTGAGACTGTTACCCGCTTGATTTTTGACGAACGGTGGGGGGGTGCAGATGCTGTGAGTATAGTACTCCCTGACCTAAGCAACGAGACCTGGTGTTGTATAAACATTCGGTGCCATACCGCCTGCGAGAGTGTTGCTGACCTCCACACCTATTAGGATGAGGCGGCCCTTGTCAGGGAACGCGAGGAAGCCCTTGAGCGGGCGCGAATCGAGCGAGAAAGAGAAGAAGCAGCAAATAGAGAGGCTGAGGAATGCGCACGCCGAGAGGCAGAAGAGGCCGCGCAGCGGGAGGCAGAAGATCGTGCTAAACAAGAGGCGGCAGCGGCTCTTGCGGCCAAGGCTCTCACAAAGGGCCGAGGTGCAGGCGTTATCAGTAGTGGCGTTAGGGGAGTAAGAGGAACTCGGGCAACTGCAACCGCTATGGCGTCCCGTGGCGCGAGGGGGTTGTCAAAGACTGGTACGCCGCGATATCCCTTTTTGCACTCGGGGTTTACATGAAATTATCAGCGCCCGCGTCTACGTCTGCTATCGCTCGTACAAGATCAGCTAGCGCGACTGGTAGCGTCAGTAGCAGTGGAGGCGGGACCCGGCCAGGTTCTTCTGCAAGCAGGGGTTCAGGTTTACCAAGGGGTGTTCCAAGGAGAGGTTAAAAGTTTTGGGCCCTTGCCATGCTTCAAAGGGTCGTAGGTCTTGTGCCGCACCCTTCACAAGTCCGTTCGGCTGCGCGAAGCTGGTGATCCAGTGGCATTTGCATGTTCAATATACAGTCAAGGTCGCACAAATCGCTCACTAAAAGCAGCGGATAACACCCCTCGAGTTCTGCGCTCTCATTAATTGAATACGTACGCTCCTCTTCATATCGTGTGGATGTGCGATACCCGGTGTCCAGGGCACTCTTCAACTTTCAGACAGTCTCCAACTCGAAAGTCAAGCTCGTCAGGGACCTCCGCACACTGGATAATCATGCGATGCTGATTGCTGGAGATGCCTAGCGTAGACAAACTTCAGATCAGGATAAGGATGATCGATGATCCTCAATACAAATTGTAAATGCCCATGGTCCCATTAACCTCATTCGCCGAGCAAGTTCCGGAGGTATGCAGCATATGGTCTGAGCTGTGCCCTTGGTCTAACCGCAGGTATCTGTAGGAAGGTTGTCCTCTGACTCTCGCGTTTTATAATGTGTTCAGTGTCCACGATTACTGATTTTTTTCTCCCCTAAGTTGCCAATACATTTGTCCACCCTTTCACTGATAACAACTACACATTCTCAAAGTATTGATGCACTGGGCCTCAAGGATCGCAGCTGCACATGTGATACTGTTTAAGTTCTTCACGTCACTAGTCACGGACGTCCGGCCCCGCGCTTTACAACACTCGCAACAATGCGGTTGTTTGCACCCTCGAATCACACTCCACAGCTCGCAACTGGCATGCGAAGGCGGGTCCCCGACTCCAATGGTAGTGGAGGAGGGTTCTCTCAGCCAGAATCGTCGAAGCAAGTTTCAAGCAATCGGACCTGCCGGAAAATGTTACCATATTTGATTCTTGATTACTAACAGTCATTATATAAAAGCGCAAAGCTCTGATACACTGGCCTTGGACCATGTCTGATTGACGAGACTTACCTCAGGCTCCCTCCCATCCACCCTCATAACGCATCAATTATCCTTGTGAACACGCGAGCATTTTTGAATCACCCGAAAACTTCTAAGGTATTCCCCAACTCCCACGGTGGTGGGGGAGGGTTCTGTGCACAGCAAATGCCAAGGACCCTGCAAATGAGCATTCTGCCTGTGTGAAAAATGTTATATAATCAGCCATAAACTGTAGAACTAAAGTTTGTCAGGCCATGAATTATGATGACCCAACATATTACTGCAGTATGTGATCCACAGCTTTAACACTTCCTGAAATTTTTGCCAGTGGTTGCACACCCCCCCTCATCACATCATACTGTTTGTGCTCACTGTCCAACATTTTTGGGGCATGTCATCTATGATGGTGCAGCCATCTATATTTGCGACCGGGATAGTTTCGTGTGTCATTTCTTGCAGCAATTCAAGAGTGCATCATATGCCCATTGTTTTATCTTTAAATCTCTTTTGGACACACAGAGAGAACAACCCGTTTCATTCAGCCGAATCTAAAACTCACGCTGTGGTGAGTTTCCACGTTGGTTCTTTTGCCCCGTCAAAGTATATGAATAGCACTACCAAGTGTTGTAGATCACAGAGTTATTCAATATAGTAGTGCCTTGATGCTTATGTAACTGAAAAATCACCGGAATCGGGGACTAGCGCCGCTATAGTAGAATGCACAAATAAGACCAAACCGAAAAATATGTCCAACCACCATCCCATCCCATTACCTCGTACATCACCTAAGACTTCTACGTGAACCTGGTATCCCAAAGATGCTCGGACAGGCATCTCATACATTCCAGCTGTTAACTTGCATGATAGAAACTCGCAATGGAGGAGACGGTCGTCCAAACGCTGCTCTGGAGCGACCAAAATGCATGAGTGAGGACAGTCACCG
>JBBPNQ010000686.1:0-12990 GCA_038090975.1 Boletellus pseudochrysenteroides
TGTTCTTCACAATTGTGCGGTGGTGGGTGGAACCCGCTGCGTTATCGAGGATCACCGCTATCAATCATGGGCGCTGCACGGGCATGTACCGTAAGAGCCCACCACAAACACGACCCAGAATGGTCGGAAAGATCTGAGCGGCACGGTTCGCGACACAATTGAAAATGACACGCCGTATTGTGCTGCAAGAGGTTCTTTCAGATCCGTAGTATACTACGGCCGGGCGCGGGGAGAACCTCTGGCACAATGCAAGCAAATAGTCACTGCGCCTGTATGTATGTATGTACAACTGCCTTGTGCAACGGCGGTTGTGCCTGTATAGTCGGCATGGTGGATACAAGTATACTAGCAAGTACACGAGACAGAGCAAAAAGCAGAATGGCACACCAAACCACGACACCAGATCATCCAAAAAGAAAAAGAAAAGACATGACCCATCGCGAGTAAAAAGTAAAAAAAAAAAAAAAGGACCAAAAAAAAGAAACACAGTTCTCCGAGACCGATCCCGGAATGTGCCCCCCCCCTTGCGCTGCCTATCAGCCTCACCCTCCCCAACTCAATGTTTCCTCGCGCTCCCCCAGCTCTCGTCGCTCCCAACCTCACTCTCGTCCCGTCCAAGGTCAGAAACGAAAACCTCACTGCCCTCGCTCCCGTCCCCGTGCGTCAGATGCTCAAAGTCGAGAAACGGGTTGTTCGCCCGATCGTGTACGGCCCCGGTGCGTCCGTCCGGCGTCACAGGCGACGCACGCCAGTCGCTGTCATCACCCAGGACCGACAGGAATTCATCGCCTTCAGACTCGGACGCGGCGCGGCTGACGGGCATCGGGGACAGGAACGAGGCGTAAGAGAGCGCTGAAGACGCTGCTGAACGCGCTTGGGACTGTGAACGCGATATCTGGCCCGGACCCGGTGTGTCGGGAGGGAGTTGGAGCAAGGGTAGAGAAAGGTGTGTCTGGGAGAGGGGTTGAGAGGGAGAGCGTGGGGCGGCAGTAATGGCGTCCTCATAAATCACAACTCCTGAACTGCCGCTGCGGGGCGATGAAGGTGCCGAGATGACGCCGATGGAAGACGTGGGTGGGGAGATCATTACGGGGGGCGTGGGTGGAGCTGGGTATCGCTCAGAGAGAGAGGAAATAACCGATTCGGTCGTTCCAGGTCCCGGGTTTGCCAGTGTGAAAGTAGACGAGGAAACGTGTGGGTGGGTTTCCTCGTCGCTGCTATCATCGGAGCCACCCGTTACTTCGTTCACGAGTCCACTCCCTCTCCTGGGCACTCCAGAACTTCCAAGCATCCGAACTGAGTTCATAGAATTAGCCCTCGAATACTGCGTCCCTCTCGGCCCAGAAGCAGACCCAGAGCCAGACGAAGATCCCATCACCCTCGTAATCGGTGAAAACGGTCGCTCTCCGTACATTTCTGCACTTGAACGAGGCGTGTCCGGAAGGAGGGGGCCAAATGGAGAATCTTCAGCCATGACTTGATAAGTGGGGGTGAACGGTAGGGGGTGTGGGGCCTCCGTTGCAAGTGAACGGTTGACAGCGTTTGGTATTGCGAGCGGAGACGGGCAAGCAATGTCAAGATGCTCCGCACCATTTGTGGGCGGGTGGGGCGTCGGGTCAGCGGAGGTAGGGGATGGTGTCCTCGGAAGCACCGCTGGTATTTCATGGATAGGGGAAGACCGGGAATGGGGACCTACGAACAACGTACCAACATCTTGTTGCGTTGCCGTTGACTGCGATTCAGACCGGAGGCGACGAGTCGGCGTCTCAGGTAGCGACACAGTGCTGGGTGTGATTGGAGACGAAATATTCGAGATCACGTATGCATGTGGAGTGGGCGTAAGAGACGTAAACGACTGTGATAATCGGATTCAGGACGTTGGCAGGTAAAAAACAAAAAGTCACGTCAGGGACCCACCTCGTCGAGGGTTGTGCTCGTGCTGTCCAAAAAGTCAAATTCATCCATGAATCGATCCGTTCTTCGCTTTCTCAGACCGTCTCTCGTCCTTTCCTGGCTTCTGAGTACCTCGTTCCGCCATTCATCCACCTCTCTGGAAGCGAGCGCTTCGAGCTCGAACTCATCCACAGGGAAATCGTTGGGCTCTGGTGCTGCTCTACCACCCTGACCCCGATCCCCCGGTGGATTAGTGTTGAGAGGTGATGAATCGGAAGAAGAGGATGCACCACGAGGGCGACGAGGTGTGGGGACCGGCACAGCGCTCGCACGTCTGTTGCGTGCCGCCCGCCTCCGCTCGAGAAATTCTTCGGCCCATGCTTCAAATTTGGGGGCGATGTGTGGTTCGTAAACGAACTGGAGGTCGGAGAGGAGTATGTGAGTGCACGTGTTTTTCGGTAGACATGCAGAGGGCGTCTAAGGCGTACCTCTTTAAACGCAAGCGCTGCTGCGACGCTGACGACGGCGGCGACAACATAGACGGCTACGGGTGGACCCATGGCTCCTTGCCCAAGCTAGAACAGACGCAGTGAACAGGGTTCGTGCGCAGCACCTTGAGTGCAGAGTGTGATTAGCTGATGCCTCGAGGATGCGTCTGATAAACTATCCTACCTGTGAGACGAGGACGAGAGTGACCGAGTTGAATGGCAACAAACGACGGCTGTTTATCTGTGAGTGGATCGCAGTGGTCAGTTGGAAGGAAATGGGACGGCAGGAGCCTGTTGAATGTCGGCACCGCCTTCCGTAATGGATCAACACCCCTTTTGACACAGCACTCCGGAAACACCCGCTGCTGGTGGAGTCACGACCAAGGAGTTGCTCCATACGTTCACTAGGATTCCGCCATTTGAGGTTGAGCTCCGTTTTGTGCTCGTGGACGATTCGACGCGTACTCTTCGCATGATCAACCCTCTCGTTAATCTCATCTGATGTCTGTAGATTTTTTTGCGCTCTCAGATTCGTTTTCAGGGAGAAAACATATCAAGCTCAGTCTTAGGGAACTCCAGGTGGGTCAACCACGACCGCAGTTCGTCATCAAGTATTACCTCATCTTCGTAGATAGTGAGAACGGCACTACTATACCAAGGTTCGGTCGACGACTCGTGTGATGCGCGTTTGCACAGGCGACTTATATTTGGGTGTGTCCGCCCGGATGTTATCAAGCAGACCACATGCTCCCAGAAATACGGGCACAGTTGAAAAACTGGCGGCGCATCAGAGTTCCCAGGGGAATGTCACGGCGGGGGAACGGGCCGCCAAGGTACACCAGCGAACGAGTCTAGCCTGCTACGTGGCCGGATGGCCAAAGTAGCGGAAGAATACAAACAATAAATCGGTCTAGTACAAGGCACAATGCTTCGCTGACACGTGGCTCTAGACCTGATTTGTCTGCTACGGCTGACGCTGCTACGAGCCCGCAATGCTGCGGACCCGAAGAACGTGTCCTTTTCATGCACGTTGGTAGTCGGCGCACTAGCGAGAACAGTATTAGCCACATTATCACATACTTTCGTGTGTGTATCACAGGTCGCTGATCAATGCTGTCCTTGTGCACAGAGCGCCCTGGACTTTATAAACCCTCCTGGAAAAGCAGTGACATTCACCGCTCGTTTTCCTGTCACCGCCCCCTCAGACCGAGTATGATGCCGCGGGTCTTGGGAATCAACGTCGTTGCCTGGCATTGTCTGCTATCGCTGCCGGTGTGGCTCGTCGCAGCACAGAGCATTGCCTCGCAGGCATACACGCCCGTGGCTGCACCATGCCCGCAGGGCTTCACGCTTGTCCGCATGGCTGGATCGCCCGAGAATCAGACCCTTTCCACCGACGAAGCCGCGTATGTCCACGCACGCCGATCGCAAGTCGTCCCACGGGCTTGGAAAACCTACCTTGCGAACGTCGAGGCGACCAACGTCACTCTGCCTTCGTACGTGTCCAGCATCCTAAACGGGTCCAGCTCGCAGACGCCCAACTTTGGCATCGCAACGAGCGGAGGAGGCTACCGCGCTGCGATTTTCGGTGCGGGCGTGCTAAACGCGTTGGATGAGAGAAACACCCCCTCGAACAATGCCGGTCTAGGGGGATTGCTTCAAGCGGCAACTTACTTGGTTGGGTTGTCGGGAGGAGCGTGGTTCGTAACGTCCCTCGCACAAGCCAACTTCCCGACTATACAGGAACTCGTCTTCGGATACCCCAATCCCACCGTTGCGAACGACTCGTGGGGCGGGTGGAACGCTGACTACGACCTTGTGACGCCCAGTTCCGATATCCTCACCGATCTCGATTACCTCGTCCACATAGCCGAGGAGTTACGGGGAAAATATGACGCTGGTTACACCGTGACGCTTGCCGACTATTGGGCACGCTTGCTGGCGAGACATTTCGTCAATGGGACATTCCCATCGAATCTGTACGATGAATCCTACACCCATGGCGCGGGTATTCTGTGGTCATCTGTCGCAGAAACGTGAGTACCGAGGGACAAGCGATAACAGTGCACTCATATACGAATGCCAGCGAATCATTCATGTCATACGCGATGCCGTTCCCACTTGCCGTGTCGGACCTCTCCGCGTCAGGTCAAAATATGTCGAACGTCATAGCTGGGGAATTCATACCACTCTCCAATCCTCTGTTCGAATTCAACGTTTGTCAGTAAAAGTGATCCGTCGATGGGTTTTTGACACTAACATGGAACATAGTTGAGATGGGCTCTTTTGACCCCATGTTATCTGCGTTTGCGCCAACAAAGTACCTGGGTACGCGGAATAATAGCATTTGCATTATGAACTATGACCAGTCATCGTTCGTGGCTGCGTCCTCGTCCGAGTTGTTCAATGAGCTGAATCTCACTGTAGGTTGCGCCATTGGGTGGTGTCGTGCGCTGACTCGAAAATTTTAGGATGCCTTGGAATCTGTACTTGGTCCCACTTCATTACTAAACACGTTCCTGCCAGAGCTAGGTATCGAACTTAATGTTGCATCGTGGCCGAATCCATTCTACGGCGTTGCACCGGAGACTTTTATAGATTCCAACCAGATGGATCTGAACATTGTGGATGGTGGGGAGGATGGAGAAGTCATTCCGTTGCAACCCTTGCTCGTGAAAGCTCGTGGTCTGGATACGATCTTGGCAATTGATGCTGTGAGTGTAGTGCAAGCCCTGCTGTTGCTATTAACTTACGTCACGCACTGTAGACCTCGGATGTGAACAACTTTGCCGATGGAAGCTCGTTGATTGTAAGTCGCCATCGCATCGATGGCTCATTAGTGTTGACCAATCGTCAGGCTACACAAAATCGGACCACGCTGCTGTCGCCTGCGTACTCGTTTCCTCCCGTGCCAACGTCCATGGAAGAGTTCACCGCGCAGAACCTCAGTACGAGGCCGACGTTCTTTGGATGCGACACGACGAGTGCCAACGAGACCACGCCCCTTGTCATATATCTTGCAAACGGCGGACCCCCTCGCAACGGCGCAGCGCCTCTCACGAACACGTCCACTTTCCAGCTCTCGTATAACACCTCGGACGTTCAGGCAATGCTCGACCAGATCTTTATCGTCGCTACCCAGGGCTACCCTGCAGACGCCAGTATAACGACCGACCCCGAATGGCCTGCTTGCCTGGCATGTGCAATTGTCGACCGTGCACGCGAGAGAGCGGGTGAGACGAGGAGTGGGGTATGCGAGAGCTGTTTCGCGAGATACTGTTGGTCTGGGAGTACGCTCAGCAGTAGCATAGCTCAGAGATCCAGCAGGGAGGCGGCCGTCAGCGGTGCACACGGAAGTTGACTCGTGACGTTGGCCGTGGCAGTCGGTGCTCGGGACGTCGATCTGATCTCGTGCATAGCGTTGGTTGACGGTGGACGCGTCGTTTCCCGAGGAGAGAAGACGTGCTGTCTGTCTTGCTCTTTTGAGGAACCGGGTGGCGTTCGGGCGAGATTTCGGGCATGGACGATTTTGACGATGGACAGATGTAACGTACGCCACTGCATCCAATTGGTAGCGATCGAGCAGCTTGTTCGCTTGAAAAAGGAAGGCGGGCAGCATATGGCGATGATGTTGCATGAGGCGACAGATAAGGGTGTGCACAGGTAAGACTTCCGAGGGCGATAGAGTTGGTGGGATGATCTCAACTTTCCGCAGTGTTGGCGTTTGTCCTAGCACACGACGTCCGTCATTTTTTTTTGGAAGGATGAAGGTCATACTTACTGCAAGCAAGTTCCTTTCGCATTCAAAGGCCAAGTAACAAGGTATACTCGTTGGAATCCTCGACGGCTACGCTTCGTGGCCACCGGAAACGAGGCAAATGCGGTGCTGGTGCGATCGGTGTTGGTACTCGACAGTGCTTGGACCGAAGATCGGTAATGTCGCCGCTGACCAAGTCGACCAAGGCCAGATGGACAGACGACCAGATGCCAGGTTTCACAGCTTGACGGGTGGATCGAGCAGATGAGCGGAACTCGCAGGCGGGGAGAGCGCGAACATTGAAGTCGGCAAGATCGGCCAAGAGCGTTGTATCGCGAATTTCAAGCTCAGCGCCGCGCCGAGGATTCCGATCAAGTTGGCCGCTGGAATCTCTCCGTGGCGTTCAGTCACGTGGTGCGCAGAACACGCCTCCGCGTCGATCTCGCCGTGAACGGGGTCGTGTTCGAGCACGGATCTGCTCATCGCTGCCCCCATTGTCGCCTCGCCCTGCGGCGTCCGCCACACCGTCCGTTTTCATATCGTCGTTGCTATGTATCCGCTTCCGTCACCAGACGTTTCTTTTTCTTAATTGGACGTTACGTGTCTTGGCCTCCTTCCTAGCGCTTTATTGCTTGTGATCTCGGGCACGACGTGCGGGTCGTGATCTGGAGTTGCAATCCCCTTGGGCTGGGCCTGTTTCCAAAGGAACCTCGCCCTTCGGCAGTTCTGAAAATCGATCAAGGAACTCGGTGCCTTGCCTGAGAGCGGCGCTTCATTGACACCGCTTTTTGGGGGGCTTTGGACAGGTCAGCATTCCTGCTGCGATTTGACGCATTCTATTCTGATTTACGCTGAACGGATTCCGTGTTCGAATATGGACAATCTAGGCATCCCCGCAGTGCCATGCGGACGCTCACAGGGTGCCCTTTCTGTGCAGCGCGGGTGCGTCGTACGTTAGGGCGTGTTCGACGGTGGGCTGACATGTCATAAGGACAGCCTAGATCAAGTCGCAGTACATACGGTGGGGCGCGGGCGATAAAGTCACTGGGTGTCACGGCTGGACATACCAACCCCGATCGGGAAAGACGATCGTCTTTTGTACCGCGATGACGTCCGGCGAGTGCACCGTGTTTGTGACGCTTGTTATGATATGTTTTTGTCACACCTCCGAGGAGATGTATATAAAGGTCGCTCGACGCCCCCTTCGCTGCACCAGCCGCTGCCTGCCTTCCCCCCCAACACTCCTGCACCGACACAGGTGACCGTGTCCTCCGACTTCATCACTATGGATCCAGCACGGACTCTCCCCGCGCCCTCCCTTTCTTGGTTATCCCACAACATCACCCTCCTCGGCGTTACCCTTCTCTTGCTCTACGCCGTCGTGCGTGCCATATACCAGCTCTTCCTGTCCCCCCTGAATGCGATACCTGGCCCCTGGTACGCGGCGGTGTCCGATTTTTGGATGACCACGCACGTTCTCCGCCTCCAACAATGCAAGACCAATCACCGCCTTTTTGAGGAATACGGCCCAGTTGTGCGCGTCGGTCCCAACAAGGTGATATTCAAGGACATGACTTCAATGCGGAGCGTGTACGCCATCCATAAATTTGACAAGAGCACGTTCTACAAGAGTCTGCTTACGTGCGTCGCTCGTTTCTGACTTCCGCTCAAGCTGACGCACCCCTTGATAGGAACGAGAACGACCACGCGTAATCACGCTTCTTAATCGTGGTGTATATGCACTTATTTGATCACAGGATGACCACCCTCGATCACACCGGACATGCGGTACGACGGAAGGGGTATGCGCAGCACTATACTCCGGCAAACTTGGCTCTGTTCCAAGCGGAAGCACATGACCACGTCTTGGAACTCGTTGCCGTAGGTGGTAATCCATCTGCTCTTTCCGTGTCTTAATGCGAATCAGGCCCTCGAGCATGTCGGCGGTAAATATCCCCTGGACTGCCTCGCGCTGTTCCGCCACTTCATGGTTGATGTCATCATTTCGTCCTCTCATGGTTATCGCCAAGGCGCACTCGGCAGATGGATTCTCGGCGGAATGGACCCGATTGCAACCGCGATATCCGACTTTCCAAAGCGAGGAATTGTCGTAGGTTCAGTTCAAGAAATGCGTGGTACAGGCTGACGGGACACTCTTAGCGAAGCACCATGCCATCTTGTTTGTGGAACTTGGTTTGTCGTATCCCTAACCGGAGATGGCGCCAGATTTGCGACTCGGACAAGATCATTGGCGAGGTCTGTGTTAGCTCCCGTCGAGTTGTTGCCTCCAGCCCTCATTCGCAACATCGTCTAGTTTGTTGGTGCCCGTGTGTATGAGATGCGCGCCAAAGAAGGCATGGAGGGAACCTCGGAGAGAATTACTTTGCTTCAGCGCCTCCTTGAGTACAAGTATTCGCCCGTTCAACAGATGCCGGACCACGATATCATTTCAGAAATGATGGCACACATGTTTGTTTCTCTTTGACAGCTAAATTCATGACGGGCGGTCTAATTGTCGCTTGAAGGATCGCAGGCACCGACACCACTTCCAACTCCCTATCATACTTTCTTTGGGAATTGAGTCGCAGGTCGGACGTTGCGAGCAAGTTGCAAGCGGAACTCGATCAAGCCATGCCTGATTGCCACATCGTGCCAGACTTGGCTGTTCTTCAGAAACTTCCGTATTTGAACGCGTTCATTAAAGAAGGTAAAACATCTTCCTTGCTACGCTGAACATTCAGGAACTCAATTCGCACAGGTCTCCGATTGTACACTGCAGCACCCAGCGACCTAGAACGCGTTGTCCCGTCGTCGATTTCCAAGAATGGCGCCTTGGATGAATCATTTGATTTGATGGGCTATGCCTTGCCTCCAGGAACGGTAATTGCTACACAAAGCTGGTCGATGCACCGCGATCCGACCATCTTTCCCTCGCCGGAGAGCTTTATCCCCGAACGATGGCTCCAGGGACAAGACGCCACTGAAAAGATGGCGCAGTACCTAATGCCGTTTGGGATAGGAAGTCGCCAATGTGGAGGGATGAATTTGGCTTATACGATGCTCAGAATTGCAGTTGCAACGTTGATGAGGAACTTTAATGTCGCGGCCCCCCCTGAAACTAACGAAAGGAGCATGGAGATCAAGGACGCCTTTGTAAGTTTGCCTGCTTGATCGTGGGTTTCTTGTACTCAGGGGATTCTTTTCCTAGGTCATCTTCCCAGCTGCCATGGAATGCAAGCTCGCTTTTCACCCCCGCAACTAATCAGCGTCCGTGCGACACTCACCCTACACTCACGCCCTCTATGAACATGTTATATCGTCCTCCCTTTTCTTTCTTCTCACTGGAATACCACACGCTTTATAATCGCTTAATAGTTCGTTGGTCTACCACAACTGCGAACCTGTTTTTATTTATCGATACGTTGAAGGCTGTTTTTGGGATGGCACTGTCTAGATACCCAGTTGGCAGGACCAAGATTGTAACTGTATACCAACTAGACTGTTGAATATATACGGTCCGATACCACGTCAGAGACCGGAAGCAGACTGATGCCATAATTACGCGAAATAGCATGCTTCTACGTATATATTACTCCATCTTTTTTTGTGACCGATTGTTTCTTCGGCTCAAGCTCTTGTTTAGAAACAATGACGGCTGCTATCCCACCGAGAAGCCCACCGCTCACATCCTCTTCAAGGGAAAAGGTTGCGGATTGCGACGAGGAGCTACATCAACCTACCACTACCGAACATCGATCATGCCTACAGGCCATGTTCTCCGCAAACACCAAAAACGAAACGAAACGTGCCATGCAGAGTCGACATCTGACGATGATTGGCGAGTATCCGATCCTGTTGACCTTGTTTCTACAACCATCGTGACAGCGGGGACGTCGTTTTAGCTATCGGCGGAACGATCGGGACGGGTATTTTTCTGAGCGCTGGATCTGTGAGCGAGCGCCGTGTTGTTGTCCATGTCGTATCATTCAACCTTTGGAAAAGGCGATCGCGCTCGCCGGGCCTGGGAGTGCGCTCCTGTCGTACGCCGTCGTCGGCGTGTTTGTTTATGCCGTCGTCATCACGCTGTACGTCGCCGCCGCCGCCGCCGCCGTTTCTGTTTCTGTTTCTGTTTCCGTGTCCCACCTTTTGTTTAGGGGCGAGATGGCGGCCATGTTCCCGGTGTCGGGTGCGTTTTCGGTGTTTGGGACGCGGTTCGTGTCGCCCGCGCTCGGGTTTACGCTCGGTGAGATCCGTCACGGTGTGCGCGCGGCGTTGGTTGACGGGGGTCCTTTTTTTTTTTTTTGGGTGCGACCCTAGGGTGGAACTATTGGTGTCAGTGGTGCGTCGGTGTTTGGGTTGGCGCGACGCGACGCGGGGGCTCACGTGCTAGCACCATCGCAGGAGCTTGTCGATATGTGAGACCGGTTTTTTTTTTTTTTTTTCGAATTTGCTTCGGCCTTTTATGACCATCGTCAGCGAGCGAGTTGACGGCGGCCGCCGTGATACTACAGGTAACGGTTTCATACGCTCCGGGTGCGGTATGGAATGCTCATGGGAACACGCGGCGGCGTGTGGCAGTTTTGGGCGCCCCAGGTGCAGCCTTGGCAGTGGGCGCTCGTCATCGTCGTGCCAATATTCTTGATGCAGCTGATACACGTTCGGATCTACGGTATCGTCTTGCCCCAACGTTGTATATCCGCTTGGCGGGCTCACTCTTTTTTTTTTTTTTTGGAGGTGAATCCGAGTACTGGTTTGCGTCCATCAAGGTCGTGATGATCGTCCTCTTCATCCTCGTCGGCCTCATTTATGACTGGGGTGGGATAAAGGGCCACCCGGGACCCGTGAGTGCGCCCCCGGCGGGTTCGACGCGTGAACTAGCTCCATGACGTTTACTCAACAGGGGCTTTCGAATTTCCAACACGGACAAGCGTTCATCGGTGGCTTTTCCAACTTGGCGCAAACGTTTGTGTACGCGTTTTACTCGTTTGGCGGCGTGGAGCTCGTCGCCGTCGCCGCGGGTGAGTCGGCGCGTCCATGGAAGGCAGTGCCGAGTGCGGTGAAGGCGACGTTGCTCCGCATCGTGCTCTTTTATGTGTTGACGATACTGACCATCGGACTGTGCATCAACTGGCAAGATCCGACGTTGCTCACGGCGGCTAATGGTGAGAGGCGTTCACGCATCCACGCGCGGTTCGCGGTCGTTGACATGCCTGGTGCGGCGCAGACTCGGACGTGACCGCGTCTCCGGTGACGGTCGTATTTCAGCGTGCGGGATTCGGTGCCGGCGTGCACGTCGTCAATGCCGTGCTGCTCACCGCCGTCCTGTCTGCGACCAATTCCGCCTTTTACGGCAGTTCGCGCATGCTCTTTGCGCTGGCGCGGACGGGTCATGCACCCCGGATCTTTGGGTGGGCGAACAGGCAGGGCGTGCCTGTGCCTGCACTCTTGTGAGGCATTCCCCGTCACCCGCTCTCAGTGCGCCTGCGTCTCACGTTTCACAGCGTGTCTCTCGCCATGTCGTCGCTCGCGTTCTTGACGACCCTATGGGGCCAGGGCGTCGTCTTTACGTGGCTGCTCAACCTGACGGGGATATCTGCGCTGCTGCTGTGGGGCTCCATCGGGGTCATCTCGTGCCGCTTTCGCGCGGCGTGGAAGGCGCAGGGGCGGCCCCTGTCCGAGTTGCCGTACGTGCAGCCGTTGTTCCCGCTGCTGCCCATCGGCGGGGTCGTCCTTGCGGCGCTCATGTTCGTCGCAGAGGGGTACGCGGCGGTCAAGACGCAGCCGTTCAGTGCCCGGGTGCGTGCGCGTGGTCTCCTCACACGGTGCGATGATGATGATGATGATGATGGCTTGGACAGAACGTGGTGGGCACGTACATTGGCGTCGTGCTGTACGTCGTTCTCTACGTCGGATACGTCGCGTACGAGCGGTTCGGTCTTGGGAGGCGGCACCACCTCGTGCCGCTCTTGGAGGTGGATTTGGAGACGGATGCGGCGTGGAAGGCGGGGGATGCGGCGCGCGTCCGGGAGGAGGACGAGGCGCGAGGCGATGCGGGTCGGTCGTGGTGGGGGAACGTGCGGAGGGCGTGGAGAAGGGCGTAGATGCCAAGGTGTGAGATGGCGGCTCGTCGTAGACAACGTGGGGCAGTGGTCATCGATGCCTGGTCTCTATGGCGAACGTGTGGGTTGGCAAGCGTCCGGGGCGTCAGTGGCCTCGTGGAGATGCCTTGTCACTGACCGGCGGCGCACTCGGGTCCGGGGGGGCTATGATAGTACGCTCTGCATACACTCACCTTGCAGAATACGGTAGACGTGTTTCCAGACAACTTGGCGCGCTTAAACTGCCACGGGCAGAGGATCTGGGCGCAACGTCACCGTGAAGTGGAGTCGCACGAGCCCAGGTCTTGGTGGACTCTCCGTCTAAACACCCCGCGACGGTACCTGAACGTTGAACGCCCGTGTGTGACCGGATGCACACGACTCGAGGAGCTTCACACCGCGAACCCAATTGTGCCCCGATCGCGTAGCCCCTGTGCGGATCGCAACGAGCGTCCAGGGGAGCCCCCTTTCTTGGTCCCGCCAACGTGTGTTGTGATTCGCAACGTCGTCGTCTTCGTGGCAAACCCACACGACTCGGAGTCCCCCAGGGTCGCCTGATCGGCGTCACGCACGCCGGTTCTTTTTTTTTCAAGTGCTCGCCGGCGCGTGATGAGTAGATACACTATTGAACCCGTCGTCAAGGCACGACTCGGTCTCGAATCCAAGTGTTACTCCCCCCCCACCCCTTCCAAAGCGAAAAAAAAACGTGACCGTCACCGTCACTGCATCCGATGCATTCAACTGAACCGACTTA
>JBBPNQ010000687.1:0-12984 GCA_038090975.1 Boletellus pseudochrysenteroides
TCGCACATTGCTCATTACACTGTCCCTTGTGATTGTGTGCTAGTCCGGTTAGCACTCGTCGTAACCCATTGGACAAGACCCTAGTGCACAGTCAATAGTCTGGTAGGCTTTGGTTGTTTCAGAAAAGACATTGCGTTCTGCGGGCATCGGTTTGTAGGAGTTAAATAAAGAGTAGAAGGCTTCAGTTGTCATTCGTAAACGTTGAGGAGCCGAGGGGTGAGACGCATAAAAGTCCGTTATTGCGTCTTTGGTGTGAGATAAATTAGACTCTGGTTCCCACATACTGTTGGAGTCGTCGTACCCCTTCCAGTGCACCAGAAACTCCACCTTGTTTCATTTAAGGCGTGAGTCCACTAAATAGTCAACTTCATATTCAGTATCTCCTTCGTCTGTAACAACGAGAGGACCAGGGGCAACAAGAGGTTGTCTCGGCAATGTCTCCCGATACGGTTTAATGCGTGATATATTAATAATGGGATGAATCTTCATAGAAGATGGCAACCGGAGTTTGACCACATTGCTCCCAACTAAGTCCGTGATGATGTAGGGGCCCAGCCACCATTCTGTAAGCTTTTTAGAAGCTCGGGGCAGTTTTAAATTAGATGTGGAAAGCCAGATCTGCTGGCCGACGGAGAATTCATGAGATGCCGATCATCATTTGTTGGCTTGTAGTTTCATGGCATCCTGTGCCTTTTTCATGGATGTTTTGGCCTGATCAAAGGCCGTGGAGAAGTCAGATGCAAAAGTGTTGGCAGCCGGCGCTTTTCCTTTTGTGGGTTCAATGCCCATTCGGGGAACGTACGAATGAGTCAAGGAGAAAGGTGTTTTGTTGGTAGCTGAAGCTACCTGATTGTTGATGGTGAATTGGGCCAGGGCAAGCCACTGTGGCCAATCGCTTTGCCATTCTGCACAGAAAAGGTGGAGATATGTGGAGATCTCCCAATTCATGCGCTCAGTTTGTCCATCAGTTTGTGGGTGGTATGCCATGGACAGCTTCAGGTCTATTTTGAGGACCTTTGCAAGTTCTTTCACGACGTCAGTGGCGAACTGCAGGCCATGGTCCGATACTATTGTTTTAGGAAGCCTGTGGTGCTTCCATACATTGTCTCAATATAATTGGGCCGTTCCCAAGGCTGTCACGGTTTTAGTGGTAGGGATGATTTCGACCGATTTGGAGAACTGATCTACTACTACCAAGATGGAATCTTTGCCGTCAACGGTGGGGAAGTCCGTGATGAAGTCTGCTGATATATCTTCCCAGGGACCCTGAGGTATGGGAAGGGGATGTAGTAAGCCTGGGGGTGCCTTGTTTGAAGGTTTTATTCGGGCACAGTGGTCGCACCACACCGTATAATCTTTGATTTGCTTGGTCATTCCTGGCCACGTGTAGTATCTTTTCATTGCTGGCGTGACCTATCACCGGAGAGTCGTGGTATTGTGTTATTATGTCCTGCTGTAAGGTATCCACATCAGGAACCATGATCTTATCTTCCTTCCGCTCTAAGCCGTCTGCATTGAGCATCGACCCGTGGGAAGGGTTTTCCTTTTGGGCTTCCTTGACACGTTTTAGGATCTTTTCCTCACTGCCATGGATGCGTGTCAGTTCCACCCCTTGGATTCTTTTGGCTGGAAGAATCTGAACCTGTGCATTGTCTTACTTGATGCTGATAGCATGATCTTCTTGGCATGAGAGTGCGTCTGCCTTTCCCATAGAGGTACCAGGCTTCTTTACTAACAGGTAGTCAAATCGGGACAAATATTGGGCCCATCTGGCCTGTCTCCGATTCAGATCCTGCTTGACCATGAAGTATTGGAGGTTCACATGGTCCATCCAAATTTTGAATTGGAATTTTGCCCCTTCAAGATAGTGGCACCATTGCTCAAGTGCAAGGATGATTGCCAGCATTTCCTTATCTGCGATTGGGTAGTTCCGTTGCTCCAGTGTCATGGCATGAGAGGAGAAAGCTACCGGATGCCATTTTCCTTTCTTTTCGATCGATAATACGCCACCAGTGGCAAAGTCCGATGTGTCCGTTTCCAACTGGAACCTCTGGTCGTTGTCCAGGTAGGCAAGAACCGGTGCCGTGGTGAACCTTTGCTTTAGATGTTCGAAGGCAGCGCTTTCCTTGTCAGACCACACCCATGGTTGGTCCTTTTTGGTTAAGTCATTAAGGGGGCGACTTATTTTGGAGAAGTCTTGAATGAATCTCTGATAGAAGTTTGCCAACCCTAGGAAACTTTGTACTCCCTTGACGTTATGTGGCATGGGCCACTCGAGGATTGCCTTGACCTTGTCTTGTTCCATCTCAATCCCTTCTTGGGATATGATCATCCCTAAGAATTCGACTTCTTTGGTGAAGAAGGAACATTTTTCTGGTTTGGCAAACAAGTCATTCTCTTGCAGTCATCAAAGTACTTCTTTTACTGCCTTCACGTGTTCTTCATGAGTTCTGGATGTGAATACTATTATGTCATTGATGTAAACAACTACGCAAGTGTCCATATCGGCGTAGATTTCGTTCATCATGGTCTGGAACGTGGCAGGGGAGTTGCACTGCCTGAAGAACATGACCATGGGCTCGAAGCTTCCTCAGTGGCAGACGAATGCCCCTTTCCATTCATCACCCTCTCTGACTCATATATTGTTGTACCCCCATCGAAGGTCGATCTTCATAAACCATGTGGATCCCTTTACTTTATCCACTAATTGGGAGATCAATGGGAGAGGGTAGTTGTTCTTTATTGTCCACTCATTTAAGTAGCAGTAGTCTTGCACCATGCACTTCTTGCCATCTTTCTTTGGTACGAAGAACACTGGCGACGTTTGGGGTGATATAGAGGGCCGAATGTACCCTTTTCATAGTTGCTCGTCTACAAACTCGGACACCTCTTTCTGTTCTTCAACTGACAGGGGGAAGACCCTTCCTTTCTTTGGTATGAATCCTTCTTTGAGATCTATACAATGGTCCCAGGGCTTCCTCGAGTGGAGGCATTCCAAGACCTTCTTTGAGAATACTTCTAGGAATTCATGATATTCCTTGGGAATTTGCTCTTCCAGGGGTAGGTCCGCTGTCGATTGCTTCCTTTCTAACGCCTTTATCTTGGCATAGGCATATGGTGCATTATTTAACTCTTGTTCCTCATGGGTCCGTAGAAACATAGGCCTTTCAGAGAGGAGATAACACATTTTGGGGCATCTGGTCATTTCCACTGTGCCCTTGCTCCAGTCAATTTTGGGATTATGCTTCTGGAGCCATGTGTGTCCTAGGATTAGATTGTTTCTTCCTAGATTGGTGACTTCGGCGATTATACGTTCCCGATGTCCTTGGTATTCGATAATTAGTTCTGTCTTATGATTAATGGTTCCAGCGGAGTTTTGGGTGCCGTCCACATTGTATACGTAAAGCAGTCTTTCAATCTTTGAAATGGGCAGCTTCTTGTCCCTTACCCATTTTTGGTCAACGAACACCCCATTTGCTCCACTGTCTAGCAGGGCTCTGCAAGGCATTTGCTTTTCCTTGTTTGTTACTGAACAGACATTTATGTCTACCAGTACTTCATTTTTGATGTTAAAGGACCTTATGCAGATCCATTCCGGGATTTCCTTCATAGCCTTCTTTTCATTTATTAAAATGGAATTAAGCGTGCATTCCTGTGCACTGAGCCCGTCTAGGGACCCCATTTCGGAAGGACTGTCTACATCACTACATTGTTCTTCCTTAATCCCAGCACTAAAAGCTGCATAGTGATTGTAGGAACTACTTTGTACTAAGCCCTTTCCTTGTTTTCCGGCAAACTCTGCGCTTACAGCAGCAGATGTCTTGCCGAAACTTCTTTTGCTACCATTGTCCCTTGGAACTTGAACACCCGGTTCGTTCAAGCTCCGAATTCTTTTCCCTGCTCCTTCATTTCGTTTACTTGCATGTCGTAAAAGTACACCTTCATCTCATCAAAGTTCATGCCTTGTACGAGTCGAGCAGGTCCTTGAGCGCTTGGTGGGCGTGAGCTGCTTGTCTGAGCCGAAGCTCTTGTTGATTCTTCCATCGTGCATATTGAAGTATATTTTGAGCACCTTTGAGTATGCCCTCCCCCAAGGAAGTGGCACTCGGTGCATTCTTGCTTTGGGACAGGGCGGGACCACCTACCATCCCTTTTAGCTTGATGTCCTTCTTTCCCGCAGTTAAAGCATTTCGGCTTACCGCAGGCAACCGCACTAATGTCCATTGGTTCGCCTCTTCCTCTGAACGTCCTTGACCCTGAAGGGGAATCTCAGGTTTGGGGAGCATATCGTGAATGAGAAAGCTTGAAGGCTTCCATTGAATTCCCGACTTTTGTGATTTCTTTGATATAGTCGGCCACCAGGGTCTTCCTTCCCCTATTGAGATAGATCTGCCGCATAATGGGCTCAGCGGTGTTTCTTTCAAGGAGTCAGACTCCTTCTGTGTCTGATGCTCTGGCTTCCTGATAGCACGCAAGCCAGCACGTGAGGTATGTTTGTACTTTCTCGTCGCCACGCATGAAGCAGCACTTGAGTCTTTGTTTTGCCAGGTTGGCTTTGTTGGCAGTCATGAACCACTCCTTGAGCATTTCCGAGAGCTCGAGCTCATCGGGCCATCCGTGGAGTGATCCTCCTAGATATTTCTTGACTTGGACTTGGGCCCACTGACCCGCGTGATTCTTGTCGGCTTCCCCCAACTTGGGACCAATGCGTGTGAGCACCGCAATGGCTTTATCCTTGTTTGTCTTGAATGCTTCTGTGTTGGCATCCAGGTAAAGACATAAGTTGAGCCACCAGGACTCAAAATCTCTGTAAGATCCGTCAAATTTTCCAGGGTCCAGGACCCTTTCAACCTTCTTGGAAACGGTGGTCATAACTGTTCCTTGTTGCTGCTGTTGTGCAGCCTGCAGCAGGGCCAATTGCAACTGGAGGGCGTTAATTGTTGCGAGCAGCCCAGCGACATCGAGACTGGGTGCTGCTCCAGTTGGCGGCTGTGCAGGCAGCGTGCTCATTCCTGCAAACCCAGTATAGGTCAGGTCTGGGTCCATTCTTTTGTCTTCTGACGCAAAGCTTGCGTCACTGATTTCCGAGGAGTAGCTTGGAGATTGAGTTAAGGGAAACATCTCATACTCTTGCTAAGCCTCGAACCAGTTGTGCTGGTGGAGGCTGTTGTCTTAGGGGTGGCGGGATGAGGTGTTCGTATCTCCTTGGGTCTAGGTTAATATACTCGCAGCGTTCTGTGTAGAGGTCGTTCGGGTCTGGTGTGTTTCCGAGGTGTCTGAATCCGGCATGTAGGAAATCAAAGAATTTGAGGGGAAAGTCCTCTTGTTCTATTTTGATTGGAACTGCATTGTTTGGGTCGAATTCGAGTGTGGGAGGAGGAGAGGAGGACTCTTTCTTTATGGGGATCATCCATTGTTATCGTACTTCATGAGGATCTTAGTCACTCCAGCAAAGATCCTATCAGGTCAATGACCTTCCCAACTAGAATATGTATGTATCATCTGTGGCTGGCAGGCACAATACCGCTCTTGTGCCAGTCACAGAAGACTAATTACTTGTAAAGAAAGAAGGTGTCTCACGTGGATGTGGGAACGAATTCCCAAAAGAAGTTGAATTGTTGTATAGGGCAGGGATCAGCTGCTTTAACACCTCTCGAGGTGACCCTTTGTGCGCGCCCTAAGGGTTTGCACCTGCACGGCTATAGGGCTGAGATGTACGTAAAAGAGGAGAGAGGGTAGGTATAGTAATTCCCGTTAAGCCTTGGGGCCGGCTATGAGTTTCCCCTTACCGCTGGGGGGCACGGGCAAAAGTGAAGAGTGGATGGAGTTGGTGATGGTAGTTGAAGATAGTCAAGTTCTATGTAAGCAACTGCTAGATCCTGTACAGGACTAGGGTCACCAACATTCGAACTTGTGAGGGGAAGGAGGCAAGGGAGATCTGGGGGAATTCCCACAAGAACTTGACTAGAGTTCTTGGGGCAATGAGATTCAAAGCTATATACTATACAGGTGTTTGTACATATTGTGACGATGGTCTGTGCGTGTACAGGCTAGAACATTCTAGACTACAGTGGGGATTACTGAGGCTATGCGTGGCTATATGTAATGAAAGGGGAGTGAATTGGAGATTAAAAGGGTGAGGCATGATGTCATAGTGACATCATAGGCCTAGACCAGGTCACGTGGGCCGTCACGTGACGATTGTCGAGAAAATGTTCTAAGTCCAAAAGATGAGATAGTTGTGATGATAAGGTGTCCACAAAGGTTATGATAGGGGCTAGAGAGTGCATTCGTAACAACAAGAAGGTGCTTGAAATATATTCCAATACGCTCAGTGGAGGATTGGACAGGATCTCCAGTTGAAGAAGGCGACCGGAGCCCGCAAGGCAATAACGGATCATCTCGAATGGTCCAGCAAATGAACTACGACGAAATGAAGGCATATTTCTACGATATGCAGATTAATGAGATGAAACAATAGGGAAAAGAATTTGGAGCTTGAACAAACTGGGTGTTCAAGTTCCAAAGGACCCACGTAGCAACAAGGACACATTAGAATTAGTAAGGAGTAGTTCCTACAACCACTATGCTGCTTTCAGCATGAGGGTTGAGGAAGAACAATGTAGTGATGTAGATAGTCCTACTGAAATGGGGTCCCTAGATAGACTTGGTGCACAAGAATGCACACTTAATTCTGTTTTGAAAAATAAAGACACTACCAAGGAAATCCCGGAATGGATCTGCATAAGGTTCTTTGACATGAAAAACGAAGTACTAGTAGACATCAATGTCTGCCCAATAACAAGCAAGGAAAAGAAGACACCCTGCAAGGCCCTTCTCGACAGTGGAGCAAACAGGGTATTCATTGACCAAACTTGGATAAAAACCAAGAAACTCCCCACCTCAAAAATTGAAAAGCCCCTTCATGTGTACAACGTAGACGGCACCCAGAACTCTGCTGGAACCATCATGCATAAGGCAGAATTAATCATCAAATACCAAGGACATCGGGAATGAGTAACCACTGAAGTCACTAATCTGGGAAGAAACGACCTAATCCTAGGGCACACATGGCTTCAGAAACATAATCCTGAAATTGACTGGAGTAAAGGCACGGTAAAAATGACCAGATGCCCAAAAACATGTTATCTCCTCTCCGATAGGCCTACATTTTTATGGACCCTTGAGGAGCAGGAGCTGAGTAATGTGCCATATGCCCATGCCAAAATAAAGGCATTAGAGAAAAAGCAACCCACAGCGGACCTTCCCCTAGAAGAACAAATCCCCAAAGAGTACCACGAATTCCTAGAGGTCTTCTCAAAGAAAGTTTCAGAACGTCTCCCTTCGAGGAAACTCTGGGACCATGCTATAGACCTTAAAGAAGGGTTCATACCCAAGAAAGGAAGAGTATTCCCACTGTTGGTTGAAGAACAAAAGGAGGTGTCCAAATTCATGGACGAGCAACTACAAAAAGGATATATTTGGCCCTCCAAATCACCACAAACATCACCAGTCTTCTTTGTGCCAAAGAAAGATGGCAAGAAGCGCATGGTGCAAGATTACCGCTACCTCAATGAATGGACAGTAAAAAACAATTATCCCCTCCTGTTGATCTCCCAACTAGTGGACAAAGTAAAAGGATCAATGTGGTTCACCAAGATCGACCTCTGATGGAGGTACAATAACTTAAGGGTCAGAGAGGGCAACGAATGGAAAGGAGCATTCGTCTGCCATCGTGGAAGTTTTAAACCCACAGTCATGTTCTTTGGGCAGTGCAATTCCCCTGCCATGTTCCAAACCATGATGAACGAAATTTACACCAACATAGATGCATGCGTAGTCGTCTACATTGATGACATCATGGTTTTTACATCTGGAACCCACGAAGAACATGTGGAAACAGTAAGAGAAGTACTCTGACAACTACAGGAAAACAACCTGTTTGCCAAACCAGAAAAGTGCTCCTTCTTTGCCAAAGAAGTTGAGTTTCTAGAGATGATCATGTCTCAAGAAGAGATCAAAATGGAGCAGGATAAGGTCAAGGCAATCCTGGAATGGCCCACGCCACACAATGTCAAAGGAGTAAGGAGCTTCCTAGGGTTGGCAAACTTTTACCGAAGGTTCATCCAAGACTTCTTTAAAATAAGTCGCCCCTTAAACGACCTAACCAAGAAAGACCAACCATGGGTATGGCCCAACAAGGAAAATGCCGCCTTCAAGCACCTAAAGCAAAGGTTCACTATGGCACCAGTCCTCGCTTACCCAGACAACAATCAAAGATTCTGGCTAGAGACAGATGCCTCGGACTTCGCTACCAGTGGTGTACTATCAATCGAGAAAGAAGAGAAATGGCATCTGGTGGCCTTCTCCTCTCATGCCATGACACCAGAACAATGGAACTATCCAATTGCAGATAAGGAAATGCTGGTGATCATCCTTGCACTTGAGCAATGGTGCCATTATCTTGAAGGGGCCAAGTTCCAATTTGAAATTTGGACAGACCATGTGAATCTCCAGTATTTCATGGTCAAACAAGACCTAAATCGGAGGCAGGCCACATGGGCCCAATACTTGTCCCAATTTGACTATCTACTAGTAAGAAAGCCTGGTACCTCTATGGGAAAGGCAGATGCACTCTCTCGCCGAGAAGATCATGCTATTGGCATTGAGCAAGACAACGCACAGGTTCAGATTCTTCCAGCCAAAAGAATTCAAGGGGTGGGATTGACATGTGTCCATGGCAGTGAGGAAAAAATCCTGACACGTGTCAAGGAAGCCCAAAAGGAAAAATCCTCCCATGGGACAACGCTTGATGCAGATGGCTTAGAGCAAAAGGAAAACAAGATCGTGGTCCCTGACATCAATACTTTACAACAGGACATAATCATGCAATACCACGACTCCCCAGTGATTGGTCATGCCAGTAACAAAAAGACCCTGGAGCATGTATGACGATACTACACGTGACCAGGGATGACCAAACAAATCGAAGAATACACGGCACGGTGTGACCGCTGTGCTAGAATGAAACCTTCGAATAAGGCACCCCCAGGCTTACTACAGCCCCTTCCCATATCTCAGGGTCCCTGGGAAGATATTTCAGCTGACTTTGTCATGGACTTTCCCACTGTTGACAGCAAGGACTCCATCCTGGTGGTAGTAGATCGATTTTCTAAATCAGTCGAAATCATCCCCACCACTAAAACTGTGACAGCCTTGGGAATGGCTCAACTATATCGTGACAACGTCTGAAAGCACCATGGACTTTCAAAATCAATAGTATCAGACCACAGCCCGCAGTTTGCTGCCAAAGTAATGAAAGAACTCGCTGGGGTCCTCAAAATAGACCTCAAATTATCCACTGCCTATCACCCTCAAACAGATGGGCAAACCAAGCGCATGAACCGGGAGATCTCTACTTATCTCCGCCTTTTCTGCGCAGAAAGGCAAAGCGATTGGCCACAGTGGCTCACCCTGGCCCAGTTCGCCATTAACAATAGGGTAGCTTCGGCTACCAACAAGACACCCTTCTCCCTGACCCACTCATACACCCTCTGAATGGGCATTGAATCCGCCAAAGGAAAGGCACCGGCTGCCAATGCCTTCACATCCGACTTCTCCATGGCCTTTGAACAGGCCAAAACATCCATGAAAAAGGCACAGGATGCCATGAAACAACAGGCTGACAAGCAACAGTCGGTTTCCCACAACTTCTCCATTGGCCAGCAGGTCTGGCTTTCAACCTCTAATTTATGACTTCCCTGTGCTTCTAAGAAGCTTATGGAACAGTGGCTGGGCCCCTATGTCATCACGGACCTAGTCAGGAGCAATGCAGTCAAACTCCGGTTGCCATCTTCTATGAAGATACACCCCGTCATTAACATTTCACGAATTAAACCATATTGGGAGATGTTGCCAGGACAACCCCTTGTCACCCCTGGTCCTCTCATTGTTACAGATGAAGGAGATATGGAATACGAAGTAGATTATTTAGTTGACTTGCGCCTTAAACGAAATAAGGTGGAGTTTCTGGTGCACTGGAAGGGGTATGACGACTCTGACTGTATGTGGGAACCAGAGTCTAATCTATCACACACCAAAGACGCAATAACGGACTTTTACACGTCTCACCCCTCAGCCCCTCGGCATTTACAAATGATGACCAAAGCCTTTTACACTCTCTTTAACCACTATGAACCGATGCCTGTGGAATGCAACGTCTTCTCTCGCCTGGAAGTCGAGTCTTAGATGGGGGGTGGTGAAACAACCAAAGCCTACCAAGCAATGATAGTTGTGCTAGGGTCTTGTTCTTGGTTACGAGCTTATGCTAACCGGACTAGCACAATCCTCAAGAGACAATAGTAATGAGTAATGTGGAATTGGAAAGAGTAAAGCCACTAGGGCCTAGGGGTATAGACAGTGGGGACTCTCCAAGTGGACAAAACTAGAGAGAAGTGGGTGAATACATGAGCCCTTATATACTCTAGGGATATGCGCACAGACCAAGCAGTGCGTGAGAGAGACTATACTACATATAGTAAGAGACCGAAGGGAACGCATGTACAGTAAGCATATATGACTATAAGGCAGTGCATACCAATGCACATGAGGCAAGGGTATAGGGTATGATGAGCCATGAGGCGAAGCATATGACGATGCATGAGGTAAAGGCGATGCATAAGGCTGTACCTGTGGTAACCAGCTGACAGGCATGGAGCGGAGATGAAAGGCATGAGGCTATGGCTGTGGCATAGCCATGACATGAGGTATTCATGAGGTATGACATCACTATGATGTCATGGTCTAGATCTAGTCATGTGATCGAGTCTAGGCGAGTGTCAGGTGATGTGTCACGTGATGTGAGAGCGAGCGAGGATCGAGTATGGCTTTAGAGCCTTGTAGTGCCAGTACGAGTATCAGATAAATCAGGATAAATCCAGGGATATTTCGGGTAGTGTCTAGCACTGTCGTCCTCTGTTTAGACCTGTTTGTTCGCGACTGTAACACATAGCCTGTTGTTGAATGAGATGTTTCAACATCACCTGCCCAATCAGTATCTGAATAGGTGATGAGTCCAGATTCCTTTCCAAGAGCAGAATACTTTATGCAGAGATTCTCAGAATGAGAAAGATAGCATACTATCTGCATGGCCTTCTGCATATGTTCTTCTGTTGGATTGGAAGAGAATTGAGACATTTTAATAACAGCATATGCAATATCTGGTCTGGTTTTGAGCATAATACAAAGCAAGGATCCAATGACCAATTGATAACAACTGTGAAGAGAAGGATTCTCTTTTTCTTCATTAGGATGTGGGATATACCCTGTAGGAAGAGGAACAGAAGTATCTTTGAAATTCTCTTGACCAAAACACTTAATGACTTTAGAAGCATACTTGATTTGATCAAGGATTAGAGTTCTGGATTTATGATTTCTTGTAATCCATGCCAAGATATTCTTTTGTTTCACCTAAATCACAAGATTGCCATTTCTTCATGAACTGTTTCTTGTGAGAAAGAATGAGCACCCTGTTACTACCAACAAAAAGAGCATCATCAATGTAGATAACAATAATAATGATGTCTTTGCCAATAAACTTAACATAAACTCCAGAGTCAGAGATATATCTTTTGAAGCCAAAGCTTACAAGACTTTTGTGAAGCAGTTTGTTCCATTGAAGGGCTGCTTGTTTAAGGCTGTAGATAGCCTTGCAAAGTCAACAACCTTAGATTTCTGGCCTGGAATTACAAAACCTTCTGGTTGCACCATGTAGATTTCTTCATCTAATTCTTCAAAGAGAAAGGGTATTTTGATGTCTAGTGCTTCAATTTCCCAATTATGAAGTGCTGCTAGTGCAAGTACTAGTTGAACTGTTTCAAACCTTGCAACAGGTGAGAATGTTTCTTCATAATCTATTCTGAATGTTATGATCTACTGGTACCCCTATCTCTTTTTCCCTTACACTTCACTCTGGACTTATCTTTTCTTTTCTCATGATTACTTTTCCATCATTCCATAACATTCCACAATGTTTCACTTGCCTCGTAATTGTGCTTACTCCTTCACCCAATGCCATCACATCCATATGTCCACTTTTCTTCTTCTTCATCATTGAGATTACACTTTCATTTGATGCCATTGCATCCCCTTTGATTCTTTAACATTCTACAACCTTTCATTGTTCTCTCACGGTTAGAGTATAAATACCCTCATAGAACTCTGTTGTAACCTAACCTAGTTCTACTCGAAATACCACTCTAGCTTTGTCTTCTTTGTCTGGGCAACTCCTGCCCTTCCTCAGCTATTGCTAGGACATCCACCTAGGACATCCACTTTGCCCTTATTCCCTATAGTTGGGAATACCTTCACCCTCACCCCTCTGGTTGAGAAACACTCTGTGTAGTGAGCATCACTTGACTTTGTCGATTCGAGTCTACGCTTGAGCCCACCAGGTCCAAGCATAACACTGAAGATCTGTGTAAAGCCTTTCACAACAGAGTGAGCTTTTACATGATTGCCAGATTGTATGGCAAATACCCACCTCCCTCAGATGGGTTGATGACCTTTTGATAAAGTGATGATGTCCCAGACCTTTTGATCTTGTAAGGATTTCATCTCTTCTTTAGTGGCATCATACCAAGCTTTCTGCTGATCTCAAGGTAACTTAGCTATATCTCAGTAATGCTTTGGTATAGTCTAATCTCTATGATCTACAGCTACTGCAAAGTGGTGCAAGATCCACTTGCTGCTGTACATTTCTCCTAGATTATCTTGTTCATTAGATGGTACCTGATCTGAAGATTCAGGTTTTATTTCCATATTTGAAGATCCTGTTTCCTCCTGAACAATTTTCAGTCCTTGATCTATATCTCTCTGAATTTGTGCTGATGGTCTATTACCATAGGCATTATCAGGTAAAATCCATGGTTGAGGAGCATGATTAGATTGTCTCTGTACAATATGAGGTCTAAAATTTGCTCTATC
>JBBPNQ010000688.1:0-12964 GCA_038090975.1 Boletellus pseudochrysenteroides
CGGATGTGGCTGTTCCCAACCCCCTTCCCCGAATGTCATTCGAACAAGCAAGACCTCAGACTGCGGAACGCATGATTATCTGATCCGACTTTTAGAACCCGCTGGTTTTTTTTCCTGCGTCCTCTGCCATGCTTGTGCCACTGACGTTTCCGACTTGCTTACACCTGGAAGCGCAACAAAACTCTCGGGCGAATGCGACGGAGCAGAGTTTCACCGACGAACCGTGTTCCAGCATAATTTCTTGGCGCTCAACTCAATCCTCAGGGTCTCTTGGAGTTGCGGTTGGAGGGAAATTCGGCTCCGTGTATCTCTTCGGAACCCCTCTACCTGGTGAGCCCACCTCGGAAACTAGCCCTCCATCCCTTTCTCGCACACGTTTTCCTACGCCATTCACCATCGCGCCTTCCGGTTCTCGTGCTTTTTCTCCACCTTCCTCCCCAAGGTCGCAGCCCCACTCCCGTCGACACTCGGGTTACTTACAGTCCCCTTCGTCTTTATCCCTGAATCAAGCCCTCATCAATTCATCTATTCGCTCTCGTGTGGTTTCCGGCGTATCGCGTGAACAGGTGCAGGCACCGAAGAATTTTGTTGACTTTGAGGAGGAATCCGAACGGCTCAGAGATCTGCTAAAGAGTAGCGCTGTCAACAAATCAGCACGCGAGCGGAGCATTGTGGATACGCTGTTACCTAATTTTGAGAAGGGCGTGGTCATCGAGCGAACACCACCACTTCCTCCGTCCCCGCTGCTACCATGCTCCATCGCTTCCCCGGTCACTCTGGGATCAAACAAGGGACGCGATGACCCAAAATCACTTCTATCTGCGACGAATTCTCCAGAGTTTACTCCCAAGTCGCTCTCTGCCCCCTCTTCACCCCGCTTCACTATCCAGAACGACACGGCCGAGGAAGAGTCCATTATGTTGATGATTCACATACTGCCGCCCCTCTGTGGTGTCGCCTACGCAGTGACCGATCTTATTATTCCAGAAGGGACGGATTTACTTTTGTCCCTGCAGGAATCAGGGTACGCTTGCATGTTTATGACATGAAAATGACTCATGTACGCTCCAGTGACTTATCCGTGTTTGACACGCGTGATGGTACATGTATTACGACGGCGCGCTGTCGAAAGGCTTCCAAGCCACAAAATGACACATCTTGCTGGGCGCACCTGAGGTCGGTTCAGATTGGAGAAGTAAGTAATCGGTATAACTGTCACGCGTTCCTGTCTCAGCTACTTTCACAGAAAGCCAATCTCATTTTGGCTTGTGCCACGTATCGACCTCCCTATCCCGAGATTTTTGGCCTTCCTGATTCGCCTGATGATGTTGCGCGAAAGTGCGCATGGTATTCACTATTTGAACTCCACGTTGGGGACCAACACAACGTTTACCCTACATGGCTCGAACCGCTGGGTGGCTGGCAGGTTGATGGTTTTGCCAGGGCCTCTGACATAGTGCGCAACGAAGTAGATGGTGCGTCCTTTTCTCTGTCCGTCACTGCGTCTCTCTCATCCTCCTCCTAGGCTCGTTGTCCTTTGTTTATATCAATAGCGAGTATCGTGTGATCTCCAGACCTCTTTCCGTTATCGCCCGTTTTGAAGTTCCGGCGCACGCACGTTCTGTGAGGTCTTCCTCTACAATTTCTGTTGACGAATCCAAAACCTTGGCCATACCCAACCCGTTCAAATCTCTTAGTAACAAAAGCTCTGAGAATGTTGCGTCCGGAGATTCCTCAGATGGAATGCCGTCCGAGTGCCAAGCTCATCCCAATACAGATTCTTCGCGTCTTAGGTTTGGTGAAGAACAGGATGTCGGGGAAGCTGTCTTTTCATTCACACCTCTCAGTTTAAAGGGGCTCCGTAGCCGATATATCGTGGAAAGAGATAATGTACTGGGACTTGCTTGGACAGATACTGAGGTTCTGGTGCGTTCGGGGGCGCAGGTTGCGAAACCTGTCTGACGTCTTGACTTGTAGATCTTTCAGTTTCGAATTGGAGGGAGTTCACTCGCTCATTCCTTCACGCAAGTCCAGCCGGAAGGCGTTGGCAAGATCTTGGAGGTGCAATTCGTCGACAACCAGACGTTTGTGGTCTTGGGGGTTAGTTTCGCTGCCATGCTATGAGGTATGCAACACTCAGACAGTGTAACAGAGCGTCGCCCGATGGTACAAGTTAGTCCCAGTGGATGCCAATGGGGATCAAAGTGACTCGGAGGATGCCAGGTTGCAGTAGGTCTTTTTGGTATTCTTTTGCATTCAAATGAACTTTCAAGACCCTTTTGTGATACCCAGGCCAATGCCCACCCAGACGATCTCCATCGGGACACCCAGCGCTGGCTCCATCGTAAATACCACAAATGAGGTTTTCACACTCCGTCATACCCCCTCTGGACGCAAGGAGGTATCCCTTTTTTCACCGTCAGGATCGCAAGATAGAACAAGTCATAGACTGTGGCGTTCGCAACCTCCTCGCCAAGAGATGGATGTCACTCTGACTGCAGTACTTCCTTTAGAATTTAACTCCCTTCTGTTCGGTTACAGTTGGTTCTTCGATCCTCCTCCGTCGACTTGTCTGATGTTTGTCCTTCCAGGCGATGGCCGCCTCCGGCACACCTCCTTTTCAGCGCTGGCAAGGTCCCGCCCAACTTCGCCCTCAGATTCACCTCCCTCATCTTCCACCCAACTAATGGGGGTTCCACTGTTTCAACAGACTTCCGACATCCCCATTCCTGCGTCCATCTGTTCGTTGCACCTCATTCGCAACGAACAAACAGGGGACCGCTTTATCATTGGTGGATCGGACGATGGTGGCATCGCTGTGTGGACACTAGAGTACGAAGAAAGCCGTCTCTGAAGCCGGCGAACTCATTCATGTTTCATCAGGGACCTCAAGCTTTGCGCACGTTTCGTCCAGTTTATAGTCCCATTGTTGCACGTCGTTCAAGTGCGACAGCAAGGGGAAAACGCGGGTCCACTACGTGGATGTGCATTGTGCATATCCGTTGATGGTACGATTGCAGTCATTGCGGTGGACGGGTTTGAATTGTAGGCCTATCTTGGCCGTCGTCCAATGCGTTTAAGATGACCCCCTTTGGCTTAGGTTGTATGTTTTACCGGGTGCATCGTCGCCTCTGTCAAGTATCCGTTATGGTGGTGGCGAGGGACATGATTTGCTCATGATCCTCTACGCCGACGGCTCTGCAAGACTGTGGGACATCAAGACTGGCGAGTTTCGACGTGCAATGGACACCGAAAAGGCTAGAGATACCCTCGGTACCTCGGAGTGGTTTGAGCTGTGAGTCTGTCATCCATTTGTCGCTGTGTATCACCAACATTTGTCGCAGACCAATCGACGGAAGAGATACGCACATATGTCCGTCGATATCGACGCTTGCTAACGCGTCTGTCACCGTGGACTCGAGTAAGTCGGTGTTTTCAAATGGGGAGTCGCTGTATCTGAGCATTGTCAGTGTGCACGTTCTCGGTTACACTGGAGCGCTTCATGAAGGTGACGGCCGTGGATGCAAAAGCGTCGGGCAGCATCGCGGTCTCGTCTGTGACCCACTCTGCGCCCTTGACGCATCTCCGCACCCTTCTGTCGATCATGTTGACCCCCGGACTGAGTCCAGATATCGACGAAGTGTGTGAAACCAAGTTGGGTATCGCTTTCAACTCGGGCGGCGTCGGACATGTTTCGTAAGTTCTTCTGCGTTGTGTACATGGGCCGTGTATTGAGATCCCCGGAGTAATCAAGCGATGACCTTGTACAACTACCAAAGCGCCAGGAATGCGTGGTGTGTATCAGGAGTCGTTTCTGCTTCGCGCGCGATCGCCATCATTGCGGTTCTCAAGACAATGTCGCTTTACGAGGGTACGTTGGCGTCCACACCCCCGACGATGCGTTGCTGAATGATCGCCCTGTTGAAAGACATCGGCGAGGACTGTCGGACTGTGATGACATTTTATGCTGCCTCACTTCCCTCTGTCGTCGGGCCTCATTTCAAAGCCCCGGATGTCGTTTATTTGGCCCGGCAATGGCTAGATGCGTCGAGTATGTCGTGTCTTGGACCATTCGTCACCAAACTACGCTGATGCTGGAGTACAGACGAATTGCGTCACGCAGCAAGGCTCTTGTTTGATGCAGGCGTCGTCAAGCTTTCCGACGAGGAAAGTGCTGCGCTAGTGGACGCTTGGCAACATCGCTGTCAGTGACGCGTTGTGCCCTTGGACCTTGTCGCACTAACCTTCTCCCCCAAAGTACCGTGTCTACAGCCTTCTGCCGATCGAGACTCGATACAATCTGGGCTCGCGCTCTTCCTCTGTGGTTACATGGCCATTGAGAAGTACAGTCTCCTTTCTACGAGGTGCATCGCCTCCCCGTCCCTCTCGTCCGCCCTACTGACGTTCGTTACTCAGCGCCCTCGTCGACATCTCCAAATCGATTTCGCTGTACCTGCACGACGACACTTCAAGCCACCGTACCCTCGCCGTTGACCTCTGCGCCAAAGGTTTCCACATCTGGCAGCACTACATCGATAGCATGGCCCTCTTGCGCGCACTGTTTGCGCTCGCGACCAACGTGCGCAAAGAGCAGATTTCCGTCCAAAACGTCGGGCCACATGCGCGCTCGGCGGTGTTGCAAATCGCGACGCACCATACGGGGATGTTTATGACGGTGTTGACCCTGGACATTTTGAATCCAAGGTCGGTGGCGGAGCGCAAGAGCGTGATGCAGTTGGTGGCGTTTCTGATTCGCAAGGTGGGTTTTTTGGCAGGCCCATATCTGCGCGCGCGCGTTCGCTGAATGCGATGGTAACAGCGGCCACTGATACTGTATCCGAACCTACCGCGGCTGATGGAAGCGGTGGTCAGGTCCCTTGATCCCAACTCGACGTCGAGCCGGGACGCCGTGCTCGACACGGCGACCGAAATCATTGGACACGTCGTCAAAACGTGCGTCTCTCCCTGCCCTCTCCTCTCTCAAACCTGACCCCTTCCCTCGACACGCGCAGCTTCCCCACCGTCGACTTTCACACCCCGTCCCAACGTCTTGCGGTCGGTACCGCCGAAGGTGCCTTCATCATGTACGACCTCAAATCTGCGACGCAACTCTACGTGCTCGAGGGGCACACCCACCGTCCCGCCGCGTGCGCGTTTTCGCCCGACGGCCGACGGCTGGTGACCGTCTCGCTCGAAGAGGGTGTCGTGCGGGTGTGGAAAGTCGGCGCGACGTTTGCGAGCGCATTGTTGCACCCCGGACGGCCGCCGAGGCAGGGAGAGATGGGGTCGCGGTCGTACAAGACGATCCCGTTTAACGTCGGGGAAGAGGGTGAGTTTGCGTTGCCTTTTTTTTTTGAAGGGGGGACAGGGGAGAAAGAGGGGTTTACTGACTATGTATTTCTTTTTATATAGCCAACATGACGATCACGGGTACGCTCGAGTGGGTGCGGTTCGAGTGGCCGTCGGATCGTAGCGTACGTCTACGGATACGCGACAGCACGCTCTCCTTTAGCGCATGAAAGAGGACGCGCTGATGAACACTGAGCGCTTTGACGTTTGTATTCCTTTTTTGTACCCGATAAATTTCGTTTGGGGGTACTTGGACGCGTTTCTTTTGAACGCTGTACATCCAGGAAAACGGTCTCATGTATGGAACTAGAAACCCCAAAGAATTCCGCGATTTTTTTACTCTGCTATGCGTGATTTACAATATCTAAGCAATATATACAGATCGCTTAAGTATTGAATCCTGCCGACGAGGTGGAGATGTCGATGCTTCTCTGGTGATGTTCTGTACGCTTGGGGGAGTAGTAACAGCCTATTATCCCTGACGGGATATAACCCATGTAGCCGACCCAGTTGTTCCCAACACATGATGGTCATACTCTCAAAGTACCAATCAGGACGGGAATCATTGGTGACCACACAGAAGTCATGGTATTGCGCGTTGGGGTCTGTTGTGCTCGCCGCGCTAAGTTGGACCCCACGGGCTGACGGAACCAGAAACTAACAGGGAACAAGGCTGAAGCACCCACACCACCATGATCGTCTTCGTAGGGATGACGGTTGACGACTCCACTGGTGCGTCGCCACGACTTTGGTCAGATCAAATACTTCGCCGCGGATCGCGGTGTCAGACATTGTTTGCATCGGTGGAATAGGTAGGAATGTGATGCCGAGTCCCAAAGTACTGAAGACGTGCATCATGCTCCGTCGGACAGATGACAAAGCCCAAGAATGGCGACGACGAAAAACCGCGCAACCACAGATGAACCCGATGATGAAGTGGAGCGCTAGCTTCTCCCTCCACGCTCAACGGATGTCCCCTTGCACTCCAGTCGGCTGAACTATTTGAGGAAAGGAGAGGGCATCCACCACGTTTACGAGTAGGACCCAGCCGATGTCTCCTCAACAACCTCGGTCGTCTCATTCTCCATGATGTCAACCCGCCAGAGCCTCTTTTGCAATCAAACCCGCCTTGTCTGCATTTTGGAACATGTTCCGGGATGGGCACGTATGACTCGGAGCCGGTAGTTGGAGTTGGTTTCTTCCCGGTCAGATGTGAGTCGACTCTGGTTGTCGTCATCGTCAGAGAGCGGAATTGATGTGCGGTCCCCGTATTCGTCGTCGTAGAGATCCGCCACGCTGGAACGGAGAGGCATTAGATACCAGTGGGGCGTGAGCCGGCTTGGTCGAAAGGATCGCGGCGAAGTCATCTGGGGGCAGTCCTGGAGATGCGTAGGGGGCATATGGGTCACCTATTGAGCAAAGATCTGTGCCGGCTTCTGCCTCTGCATCGTGGAGGCGGTTTCGTTTCTGCTCCACGGCACGAGTGCGCAAGTGGAAATGCAGCCTGAGAGAGAAAGACCCGAATGACGAGTAAAATAATGAGAATCGTGGCAAATCGTTACCCGGCAAGCCCAACTTGGCAGTTCTTCGTGGTCGACTATGGGCATGGTTCAGACTCAACACACGGAACGTCGAAGGGTCACAAACCCGACTGTACCCTCTCCGCACTCAGTCCTAGGCCGACTTGTCCACTGTCACTGCCGAGTCGCCCTCATCGAGGCTGCTTGTTCACGTCCAAACAACTTTATCGTACCAGGGCCAGCAATGTTACACAGCATCGCCAGAAAGTCATGCGCTCGAAAAAAAAAAACATTGCGACCAAGGTAACTACACAGGTATAAATGACCATGTTGATGCCCCACCAAAAAAAACGAAACGAAAGCACCCTGTCCTTGAAAACGCTACAATCGTCCGTTATCGTGAAGCGACTTCGTGTCCCATTCACACGGCGTCCCATACTCTCCTCACGCTAACAGATCGCACGCATGCGGCCTGAGTGCACACCACTGTGGTTGCAACTGGATCGCTCGCACGCCCCTCTGAACCATTCGATACCTCACGTCCTGTTCGTGCCAACACGTCAGCGTCGGAACCCCAACCCAACCTGGTCATCCCCTTGACGTACCTGAAGACGTGGCAACGCCTCCGTCACATTCAGTGGCGCCCCCGTCGGCTGTTTTGCACTCCAAAAGATCTCAGCCGAGGATGCGGCCCGAGGCCAAACGATCGGATCGAGGTTTTGTGGTCCAGATTGTTCAGTCCAGAGTAACTGTTCACCTAATCATCACGATCCTTGTCGTCATCAACGCGTTCCCATTTTTTATTCTTTAGGTCAAGCAACATACCTCCGAGAACGAGCGAGTACTGGGACTCGGTCAAGTTGGCAAGCGGGTCAAAGGTATAGGCCTAGACTTGAAATTGAGTCCCCGCTCTCACCATGTGGTGGCATTTCGCCAGATGGCTACTGAGAAAAAAGTCCACTCACCTCGGACCACGATTTGAAAGGGTCACACCAACTGTTTCTATTTCAGTGGCATCAGTCTTGTGATTGCACTTGTCATCGCAGGCACATGACCTACCCAGTGGGGTTGCCTCCCAGCCACCCACCTGCCCCACAGTCCTATCGAGGGAGTGAGAAATCTGGAACAGGGGCACCAATGAAAGAAGCACACGTACGAGATAAAAGTAATTTGATGGTGCCTGCACGAGACGATATCCCAAGTTGGCCACCTCAGCAGCGTCCTCCGATGAGATCCAGACCCTAAATACGTATGAGTGACGTGTCATCACGGACCGCACAGCAGACCCACATGATGATAGTCTCGTTGGACAGGGTGAGGTTCCATTCCAGCACCATCTCTTCCCACACGACGGGGGTCTTGCCTTGGGCAATGAGTGCGCCATGGGTACTCTCTGTGAACGTGGCGAGCGCCTCGAGGAGGGTGGTGTTGGTTGCGTTGAGCTGTTGCTGGGTGGGGATGTCGTCGGCGTAGCAGTTGGTGTTGAGCTCGTCACCGCCGGTGCTAAAGTAGGACGAGGGCAGAGTCGAGGCGACGTCGCTTAGAAGCGAGGTGGTAAAGTTGACGACTTCGGGGAGGGCAAAGCGGAGTTGGCCAGCGGGGGGCTCGTTCGCGTAGGTTGACCAGGGGGAGGCGTCGAAACAGGCGACGTAGTCGGGGTAGGTCTCACCGATGATGGAGGTGTGCCCGGGGGTATCGATTTCCTGAGGCGCATGTCAGCCTGTGCAATCCCATCGCTCTCTCCATCGCACGTACCATGAGGACGTCAATGCCGCGCTACGAACGCGAGATCAGCGACAGTGGCGCGTCGGATGAAAAGGAAAGAGGACGCACTGCGGCAGCATACTCCACAATGTATTGCACGTCGCTCGCGCTATAGGTCTCCTCGGCAGAGTAGGCGCCGTTCGCGGCGAGTTGTGGGTATTGCGCGACCTCGAGAGGGAAACTCTGGCTGTCGGTAATGTGCCAATGGAGGGTGTTGATCTTGACCCAACTCATCGCGTCGAGCGTCCTGAGCAGGTCTGCGACCGGAAAACTAGACAACGCAGCGTTAGACCACAGCGCGAACGAATGCGACGCGAATGCGCACTAGTTTCGCGCGGTATCGAGCATGAATCCACGGTAGGGCTGCAAGTGAAGAACATGGGGGGTGAGCCAAGACACGGCCATCCGACCAAAGACACTGGACACGCACATATGCGGGCGCATCCGTGATCGCAATTGGTGCTTCGAGCGTATACGTCGTCCCGTCATAATAGTACCACAGCTGGCCAAACGTCGTTAAACCGCGATAGAGTCCCAAGGTAGAGTTAGCGGTGAGGGTCGCAGGACCGTCATCGGGAATAGAGAGCACGTATTCTTCGCTGCGCGTGCCGAGGGGCTTGACAGACTCGGACGCGATCGAGTCGACGGGCGCGCCGGAAGTGAGGGTGAGCTGGAGGGAGGTGAGGGTTGAGGCGTGGGCGAGAGCGGCGGAGTCGTTGGCACCGCGACCGACGACGAGACGGCCGAGCTTGTCGTTCTGGAGGTAGTACTGGGCCTGTTGTACGGCCTCGTAGAGATCGAGGGGGGCACCGGTGATGGCGACATCAAAGCAAAACGCGGGGCTGAGAACGAGGGGGGAAGTGCCGGTGTCGAGGGCGGCAGGGATGGGCCACAGGGCCCGGGCGGGGAGGAGGAGGAGAGAGAGGGCGAGCAGGAGGGGGAGAGCCATGGCTGACGGACATGTCGACAGCGTGAATTATATACGGTCATGTGCCAGACTAAATACATCAACTGAACAATCGCCCGATGCAGTTCTCCGCGTCACACCGGCACTGGGCATACACCGCGTGCTCGCGCACATTCTTCTCGCCCTGTTCAATCTCTTCCCGCTTCTCCTAGAACCGGCGTCAGCACGCACCAGCCTCGCCGTCAGCCCACTCACATCAATGTCCCCATAGTACGAAAAACAGAGCTCCTCCCATGGCTCGACGTCCCGCGTCGTAAACACCGCCATCAGCGGCTTGTCGACATTCGCGTCGTCAATGTAGCACGCAAAGATCTTGCAGTTGGGATCGCAGCTGTGATTCTGCACTACATTCAGTCCCTCTGCCCTCACGCAGCCATCACATGCTCACCAAAAATCGCGTAAACTGCCCTCTCTCGTAATCAGTCGAGACCCGACCTCAATTCCACTCACTCACATTACCGGCATGATATGCATCCACAACATAAAGGTTCTCCCACTCGTCCGGGTCATCCAGATGCATCTTCAAGTGATGAAAGTCGATCGAAAACAGATACGTCCGGCCATACAGGTCGTAATACCTGCACGTCGTCAACACACACGGGGCCCTTCGCCAGGGCATGACACGTACTTGCCACGCGCTTCCCCTTCCGGTTCAGTCAGCAGTTCCCCCGCGTAGGTGCCAATGTACGACCCCTTGGGTATCTTCTGTTTCCCAGCAACTACCCCTGGAACGTCCATGAGCAACGCCACATCCAGATTGAAACAAACGGCGCATCACCCCAGCCCTTGTGCTCGGTCCTTGTAATATGAACAGGCCACTTGCGCCCATTCTGCACGACCTACCACCCATCATCAGCCAAAAAATGTACATGTCAAAATGGACGCACCCGGTTGGGACAATCGTCGTCGCACTGGCAAAACTGATTGCATTCAAAGATCGGGCACTCGAACCGTTGCAACAACCCCCTGTGGTCGTACACAAACGGCGATCCCGACCACGCTGGCGGTATAATATCCCCGTCAATGTACGGCTGCACCCACTTCCGCTGCCGCTGCGCGCACGCACACGTGCTCGACTTGGGATCACACCGCCCCACGCACCCACAGCTCTCCAAGCCCTTCCAGTCCGGCGGCGGCACGCCGTCCGAATGCCACATTTCGTTTGTATAGTGAAACTCCCACTGAGGCGTCACGTCGTCCCCAATCTTGTTGTCAAAGATCTCGATCGCCGGCGCCATGGGCTCATTCACCATCGCCTGCCGTATGTGCGCCTGGAATATCTCCCGCCCAGCGTCCGAATTACGAATCTCTTTTGGAAACGTGTTCATGTAGTCTTGCAGCGAGTGCGGAAGATCTTTGGCGAGCTTGTATTCAGGCGTACACCTCCGTTTCTCGGCCACATACGACTCCCACGTGATAAAGTGGTACTCGCGCCTAGACTCGTCAGGGGGGAGCAAGACATCAGACAGATCGACAGGGGGTGACCTCTGTTTCGAACCACTGCGAGACGAACGCGAGCGTACCCGAGGTGGCGCGAATGACGTGCTGGACGCAGTCTTGCTACTGGAGGCCTCCGACTGTCTAACGTGAGCGCAAGTCTCTCCAGATACGCTCAGCCACCTACCCCTGATTCACCCCCAGCGGGTACCGTCAGAAACGCATAACATTCGTCCATCCCACCCGATTGGCGTCGTCTGTGGGCATGGCCGTGACCAACGTTTTCTTCGGGGGTAGGCCGAAGGTCTTCAGGGAGGACGAGATCAGGTGTTGTCATATGAGACGAACCGGCGCGGTTCGCGTCCTGTGCGAAGTGTTCCTCGGGCGCATCTGCATGCGTGCTCTGTAGGATAGACATGTATGTACGAGATCCACGACTTAATATAGGCACATGCACGTACCGCGACATGATCCTCTGCCAAGGGCACCGAGAACGCAGTTGTATCAAGCTCCTCGGAAGGCTGATCGAAAAGCACGTCTCAGCCCCATTCTCGTGCATACAAAAAGGGGTTTTCACTCACCACATTCTCTGTTGCGCTGGGAAGGCGGGGCACCGCTTCACTCATCTCGAGGTCCTCGGGAGCACCATCGACCTGATCCAACACACGCATCAGCATCGTTTACCACGACCAAACGCGTCCACTCACCATCATTGCGTCGCCCGATTCTTTGTCACCCGCCAGCAACTGCCCCGAACCCTGTCAGCAACGTCAACAAACAGAGCATATACGCACAACGAACCTCGTCCAACATGTCCACCTCGCCCGCATTCACTTCGTTCACGGCCGACTCTGGCACCGCGGGCTCTTCTGCTTCTGCATCCACGTTCGTCTGCGACAAATGCACAGACGCGAGCTGCAACAGCGCATCCGTCCCGTCCGTCTTGCCCTCACTCTCGCTTTCGGCCCCACCGTCGTCCACACGCGTCGCACCGACAGGAACATCCCCCGCCTCAGCCTCGATCGCATCACCATCTTCATCCCCACCATCGTCCGACACCCCAACTGGGACCGCACGCGCCACCTGTTCCGACCCCTCGGATCCTTCAAGCCTCCGCACGAGCGGTTCGATGCCTTGTCCATCCTCCCCTGCCCCGGCATCCGCATCCGCACCCACGTCCCCGTCCCCGTCCCCACCAGACACCCGCGCCCGCTCCCCCCTCGGCGAATCCCTTACAATATACGCCTCAAACGCCGCCGCCGCCGACTCCCGTCTCCTATGCCTTGTCTCCCTTTCCCTTTCCTTATGCTTCAGCATGCCCGTCGACATCCGCGCCCGCAAGGCCGTCGGCGAGCTTATGCTCTCGAACCTGTTGGCCGTGCCCTTGTCGAACCGAGGCGCGTCCGTGCCCCACGGCCGTACGGGCGATATGAACGCTTCGAACGGAACAAGTAAAGGCCCGCGTCGTGTCGCGCTCGCGGTACCCGATCCGGACGCCGTCATCGTTGTCGTCGGAGTTGGTGTGCTTAATGCACCACCCATGTGACCTGTCCCTTCCCCCAACGACCTCACACGATCATTCCCATTCGTATTCGTCGACTGGAGTACCTGCTTCGCCGGAGGCGCAGGCACCGCGACAGACTCTGTCGATGCCCGACTAGGTGTTGATGTTGGCGTCGCCGTCGATCGAGCAGCTTGGCTCGTCACGTTCCGCCTCGCCAACAAGTCCCGAATGTCCTTCAAACTCGGCGTCTTAGCAAGCACCCGCGTCCGTGGTGGTGCTGCCGGCGTCGAGGGTCCTTGACTCGCGCTCATTGGCGGCGTAACATACTCGGCTACATACGTCACGTCAGAGAGCCGAACAAAAACAAAGAGGGCAACGATCGTGATAGAGGAACGTGGGCGTACCCGTGGCATCGACCGTACC
>JBBPNQ010000689.1:0-12960 GCA_038090975.1 Boletellus pseudochrysenteroides
GTCTGTGTCGGTGATTTCTGTGGTTACTCGCTAAGTATAGACAGGAGGATGGCGAAACAGCAGCCGAGCGGAAGGCAAGAAAGGAGAAAAAGAAAGCATTTAAGGCTGAAAAATCCCAAGCAACCGCCACTAATGGAGATTCTCCCAAGAAAAAGAAAAAGAAAAGTGGCGCATAGCTCCAAACACCTCTGCTTAGTCGAGGTAGTGGTATTTTGGTGTTGAATTTACGCATGACTTATCGCTCGACAATGCACATATTTGTACCTCCCATTGTGGCCATGGAGGGTTTTCTCCGGGTGCTCACTTGGCCCATCAGCAAATCAGACTCGTCGTGTCACGCAACGGTCGTTGGAGGCACGTGATACCCCCGGACCTAAGTCACGAGACAGCCAGCCGTGCGGCCCGACCCTGGGTCGCCGCCTGGACATGTCCAATTTCTTCCCTATTAATCAATTTGCTGCGCTCACACCACTCATGGACACTGACAGCACTGTGACCTCTGTCACGTCGTGACAGGTGTGCAGAGTGAGTGGGTATAGCACTGCACAATCAGTTTTGATGTGGTTTATGTAATAATGCTGAGAAAATGAAATCTATTGGCACCTAGACACTTAATTGCACCATGTCCGTCGCGTTTCGAGCCGATTAAAGCTTCCTGTTCGTGTTAATCGCCTTGAAAAACCGACAGGTCATTGCAACATGCTCTCAAACAGTTCGCGTCCCATCGTCATTGTCACAGGTGCCAACACGTACGGGATTTTGTATGTGCACACGTCTCAGTAACTCACCGTTTGCAGTGGTGTCGGGTTTGGCATTTGCCACCGTCTTCTTTTCGAGCTGTCAAGCGGAAGTCGAGAACCGGCATCGAACAAACTGGAACTGAACTGCAATGGCCTCACACTCATATTGGCCTGTAGAAATAAACAGCGTGCGGAAGCCGCTCGAGCTAAACTATGTGACATTGCAGATGAACAAGTTCGCTGTGCCAAGCGTTTGCCCGACTACGATGGGCACGCCGAGATATTTCGGAGGAACTTGCACATAGCGATACACACCGTCGACCTGGCTGACATTCAGAGCGTATTTCACTTTGCAGACGAAATTAGTCAAGAGTACGTCCCGTATGTACATCTGGAGTTACTTCCATTGAGCTAACCCATCGTAGTTATCCATACGTTTCGCACCTCATCTGCAACGCAGGAGTTGCTTGCTTTGAAAAGATAATCTGGTCACTGGCAATTCAGCAATTCCTAACAAACCTTGTCGCGGCAGCCACTACACCGAAATACTTCCTTCAGCGCGTTGGAGACGTGAGCCAAGATGGGCTAGGCTGGACATGGCAGTGTAATGTATTCGGACACTATGCTCTGGTGCGTGCTCCAACAATTTTGGTCGCGTGACACTAAACTCCAGGCTAGTTCCGAGCCTTAGAACCTATGATGGCCAAATACACAGGTGCCCGAGTAGTGTGGATCTCATCACACGAATCCAGTTCCGAGTTCTATGACCCGAAAGATTGGCAATTAGTAAAGTCGGAGCATTCATATCAATGCTCCAAGTACCAGATGAACATGATATCTCAATACTTGGATCAAGAGGCGATTCGTGGCCAACTAGGTGGCACACCAACCGTGAGACATTTCACGGCATATCCTGGAGTAGCTGGCACAAGTATAGCCAACGCCCTTGTCGGAACGTTCACGACGCTATGCATGTATGCTACGTTCTACATCGTGAGTAGTGTCGATTAACCAGCAGCACATTTGCTGAATGAGCATCTCGCCAGGCAAGATTCCTGGGATCTACCAACCATCCCATTGACATCTTCAAGGCGGCCATATCTGCAGTCTATTTGTCGCTTACCCCCCTCGCATGCCTTCCCAGCGCTAGTGGGATCGTGAGCTCAACGAATCTCAAGGAACCTGTTGAAGTAGGTACTGCCTACGCCTCAAAGACAGATTGGCTGGGACGTGAGTTTGTCGGGACAATTAAACTCGTCCAAACTCAGGAAGAGGAAGTCCAGACAAAAGAGTTGTTAGAAAACTGCGATCGTCTTCTGAAGACTTTTTGTGACGTCCATGGGAGAGTATCCTATTTGGTTAGAGGGAAAGATTAGCGAGTAGGATACCATAGAACACGTGCATTCTTTCCTGGCCTCCTAGAGTAGTAGACTGCATGAATCTAATACTGAATTAAGCTGCTTGGGAATGTGCCACGAAAACTCGACTCTCCCCTGTGTGAGCGAGGATTGCACTGACACGTTATTAATCTGTTTTTGGCAGTTCGACTGAAACAGCAAGGTGTGCTGATCGAAACTGAGGGATGGTTCGTAAATTATCTGGTGCAGGACCTAATGCATCCAACTTTTTCCTGGCTTTGTCAGTCTGGAGATGTATTAGGTGTGATAATCTCTACTATAATGTTGGTAAGGTTGGACTTACTGTCACCGAACTTGCTATTCCCCGTTCCAAACCCTCCAGGAGCATACACGCCTTACATAGCTCGTTGCTGGACATATAACCACAACGCTTGCATGTCTCTGAAAATTGTCAGCTGCCTCAGATCCAGACCCGTAGCACCCGCCATACGTTGTGGTTTCTGTGTTGCCTTCACGTCCTCCCTCACTTCAAACGCTTCGCCAGAGTGGATTATATCAATTATTACGCTGGGCCGAGCAACTTCCAAGTCCTTGAGGAACGCTCGGGCATGTCCGCGATACGCATCCGGGGAGTAGATACATTCTGTTGAAAAATAATCGAGTTTCTTGAAGTACGCATACCTTCCGGGGAATGAGACGACCGTATGTTCGACGAGCAATAGACAACAAACATGACAATCTCCTTTTCGTATGCATACTTGAAGGGCTTGGACCTCTTGATGCTATCCTCTCCGCGAGTGCAGATCATTGTACATCGCCCAAGGCGGGCGATATCGCCACGCATTACTGCAGCACGCATTGAGTTGTGAAGATTGCAGGGTACTAAATAATACACACCATTCATGAGGACTGTTTCTGCGATATCGTCAGCGTTGTGGCCAGTGACGATGTGATCGACATTCAGAGAAGAGGCACCTCTGTCGAGAGCTTGCCGTCGAAATACACCGCAGAATGTACAATTGTTCTTCTTGCCTATCTCAGAGACAATCGCGTCCATTGTCCAGCCGTAGAGCTCCTCGTAGGTAAGGATTTTGAGGGGTAAGTCGTATTGCTGCTGGTTTCGTTTCACTGTCTTTATCGAATGATGTTGGTTCATCAAGCACGGCATGGAACACACACACCTCCAGCGAATCGTCCCTGTAACCTGTTATTCCTTCGTCTATTGAGAGTAAATACAGATCCAGACCGTAGTTATATCGGTCATTTAATGTCTTCATGACATATGCGAGTACCGTGGAGTCTGATTCTCGGACATAAGTAAGGCATTGATCCTGCGCAAGCCTAGAAAACACACACCCTTCCCTCCAGATGCACCAATGGCCACTTTGTCACCTGGCTTGAACAACATTGCTTCAGTGATCGTGTGATGAATTTCTGTTTCGAAAACAAAGAAGAAACATTCTTTGCATATCTGTTGACCTGTCTTCGGCCTCTTTAAAATGGCTTTAGCCCTCTGGCACAAAGAACAAGATGCAGGGGCCATGTTGAAAGAAGGTCTGGGCAATCAGTACTTCAGTATCATTGATCACTGGCACGCCAGTGGCAGTTGCCTGTTTTGGTGAACCAAGTGAAACTGGCTACTAGTACTGAACATCTCCACGACCTGTATCTAGGATGCCCAGAGAGATCCGAAAGCGTGGAAAGAAACATAAAAAATCGCAGCTCCTTTCGGAGGGTCACTGGGAACAAGGCCGGGATGATCGCCATCCTAATAATTCTGGTGAACCGTCATGGATAGTGCCTACTCGCAAAGTAGAAGACGCACACCCACTGGAAGCACCTTTTGGATATGTTGACCCCGACATCAAGGCCTACTTCCGCACCGTCGATGAACAGATCCAGTCCTGGCAGGAAGACGGAGCCCAGCCAGAGGATGAGGATCGTGGTCTCGGTCCCAACGAAGGTGTGTGTTTTCCCTGGAAAATCGGATTCTGGTGCCTACTGATTGTCGCTGCGTGCCATAAAGCAAAACGCGTATTCTTTGTTGCAGCTCTCGATGAGATGTCAGGGAAGGAGAAGCGGCTTGCTACAGATCCTGATTGCTCTGTTGTACTGGAGAGAATGGTATATTCAATGGATGACTTTGTGTTGCGGGTCTTGATGGACAGATTTAGTGGCTCGTGCGTGTTGGTCCTCTTCCATCTTTACAGTACAGGCTGACCGACTGAAGATAGGTTCGAAGCACTCTTCAAGCATAGATTTGCCTCTCATGTCTGCCAGACATTATTATCGGTTGCCACTGATACAGTCTTTCGGGAGGTATGAAACCCGTCCTCGTCGTCCCCAGACTGACCATGACAATCATTTGCAGCTCAAAGGTATCTTTCCAGACGTTCCCGCTTCTGAGGACAACGGCGAGCTGAGGACCCTCACTCAGCTTGTGCTGGACATCTGTGAAGTGAGTGGTCTACTTTACTTGCACTCTCAAGTCTGACTTCGTTCTGCAGGAAGTTGGCCCGAGCTTCAACACACTCGTCATGGATCCATTTGCATCGCATGTATTGCGTTCTTTACTCCTATCGCTGTGTCCAAGTGTGCTCCCAGAGGATGCAGCTCGGAAGTCTGTGCGATCTAAGAAGAGTATGTCATGGAAGGCAAAACAGGGCCGCATGAAATCTGTTTTTTCTGATGAAAAAGGCAAGGAAACCCATGCCCCGAGTGGTTCAGTACCTGGCTCGTTTCGCGACGCTGCCAACCAATTCTTGCGAATATTAAGAGATGGACACGGTGCAAATGAAGTCAGGGCACTAGCTACCCATAAAGTAGCTGGTCCAGTGTTACAGGTGAGCTCCCTTTGCTTCTTCCAACTTCTCGATTCAAATTATAAGTCAATTTAGCTCTTACTGGAAATCGAGGCGGATCATGGCAGTGCGGCATCCGCCGACTCCCTCATGGATCGAGTTCTGGTTGGAATGATTAAAGCAATCCGTACGTGGTTGCATTGGTTCTTGCTCTTTCTTATGAATGGTCACATTTTGACCGTAGACGAGGACTCCGCCGCCTCAATCCAACCATCCGACTACCTTGTTGCGCTGCTCAGGGATCCTACTTCTTCTCACTTGCTGGAAACATTAGTATCGCGGTGTCCTGGACAAGTCTTCAACTTGCTTTGGTCAACGTATTTTGAGGGCAAACTTGCGCGGCTAGCGTTCCATCCAATCGCGAATTTTGTTCTCGCTAAAGCTATTGAGCGCCAAGATAGCAAACAACTTGGTGATACCCTCGGAGAGCTCAAATGGTCGTGGATCAAGCTAATTAGCAAGTCTAGTTTTATCAGAATGAACAATTTTTTCACTTATGAGTAACGCGTAGGGTCTTCCAGGACAGGAGTTCTGCGCGCATTGATAGATCGGTCCCGGTCACTCGGAAAGCACCAAAGAGATGTTTGTGAGGTCAGCCTTTCATGTTCTCCGGCAAGCATCTGAGTTGACTCCAGTTAGGCTGTCTTGGCTGCTGTCGAGATTTGGAGTCCCGACGATAGGATACATCTTGTTCCATGCATGCTCCTCTTGAAGTCATTTGAGGTCGGTGTGTTTGATCGATACCTTCCACCATATGTTCTCATACATTTCGAAGGAGTACCGAGCGCTTCCTGAGCCAGTGGCGTTCGTACCAAAGGTGCACCGCAAGAGACACGGTAGTAATGGCGAGGCTGTCGATCAAAGAGAACCGAAGGTCCAGGGAGCTCTTGTCTTGCAATCGTTAATGAGGCTTGATGAGCCCCATTGCTCATTGGTGGTCGATAGGTTTGCATGTTCGATTATCATTAACGTATACAAGTTTAATCCTTGTTGACAGCATCAGTTCACTCTCCACGGAAGACCTTATATGCATGGCTCGTAACCCGACAAGTTCCCGTGTCCTCGACGCCCTCTTTGAATCACCAACTGTGTCGTTCAAAGCCAAACGACGATTCGTCGTGTCTCTTATCGGGCATTATCATTCACTTGTTGATGACCGGATAGGAAGCCGAGTCGCCGATCGCTGTTGGGCCTTTGCAGATCCATATTTGAGAGTACGTCTAGAGTGTTCCGTGCGAGATGAATCTCATATACTCCTAGGAGAAAATTGCTCGTTCTCTAATTTCCTTTGAGCAGTTCCTCGCCGCATCCTTCTATGGGAAGTTCTTCGCTCGCAATCTCAATCTGTATTTATTACAGCGACGACCAGAGGAGTGGAGAACGTTACAATCGAACAGCAAATCCAATTCCACACAGTCGAATCAGCAGAGTTCGCACCCTCCTGTTCAACTACAACCGACCTCACCAGTAGTCTCCACGAAGCTGTCAAAGTGTTTGAAGAGACGTGGTGCGTCCGAGGATGAAATTGACGCAGTCTTCAAAGATACGTTGGGAAACAAAACCAAAAAAGCGGCAGTGGGTCATGTTTCTACACATGAAGCCCAACGATCTACAGATCGACAAATGTCAGAGGTTCTAGGAGCCATCCGTGAAGCACCAAGTGGCGAGAGGCCAGGACGCACAAAAAGGAGAAAAGTCGACTGATAGTGATAGCAGTATCGGCGATCCGTTCTAGTAGCGAACTGCACTAATCCAGTTGGCTGTTCACCCACTGGTCACTGGTGTGTTTGTCCGAGGTTGAGTTGCATGACAGTGAACAAGTTGATCGTGTTGGCCCGGGGCTGTTCCTTTCACGCTAGTGATTTAGGCTAGTCTGACCGATGATTCACATGAGGCCCTGTAGGTATGACCCTATTCAGCGACCACGTCCTCGACCTACTCGTTGCCGCGAGCGTCCTCTTGAACATAATCTTCCTGTGTCACTGTCCTGGACGTGCTCAGGGGAGCAAGCCAAAACCGCAACCTCCACTGAATGACAGAGCCCTGCACACAAGGGACTACTTTTACGTGGGCGGAACTTACGTTCCTCATGGCTCTTCCATGATCCACCATGGCCAGATGTATGTCGAGCATCTGACACCAGCACGAGTTACCCGCCGTATACCGATTCTTTTCATTCATGGGAATGGAATGACAGGGACAAACTGGCTGAACACACCTGATGGGCGACCCGGTTGGTCGGACCACTTCTTGAACGAGGGCTACGAGGTAAATTCGCCTCCACGGTAGGTGAGATAGGACTTCACGATAGTTCATTCAGGTGTACATTGTCGATCAACCTGCTCGGGGGCGTTCTGCGTGGCAGTCTAGTGTGGATGGCGCGACCAGTACCTTCACTGCACGGACAATCGAGTCACGATTTACGGCCACGGCAGAGCATGACCTTTGGCCGCAGGCCACCTTGCACACACAGTGGCCCGGAAGTGGGTGCAAGGGCGACCCGATTTTCGACGCCTTCTATCGTTCTGTTGTGCCCAATCTCACCTCCACAATCAGAACTTCGGAGCTCATGAAGGCAGCCGGGTCGGAGTTGCTGGACAAAATAGGTGTTCGTGACGCGTCTCATCAATTGATTTTCCGAACTGATAGGCTTCGCTCAGCCCGCCATTGTGGTCACCCACTCGCAGTCGGGGTATCTTGGATGGATCCTGGGCGACGCTCGTCCAAACCTTGTCAGAGCGGTAGTCGCTCTTGAACCTAATGGTCCACCCTTTCAAAACGCCATCTTTACGAGAAACCCAGCGCGTGCCTTTGGTCTGACTGACGTGCCACTCACCTTCAGCCCACCAGTTTCGTCGGCCTCTGACCTACGACCGGTTGCAGTTTTCGGGGGAGAGGACTACACTTCCCTCCAGCAACCCTTTCCTCCGCGGCGACTGGTTCATCTCGCCCAGATTCCGGTCCTCCTTGTCACTTCGGAAGCAGGGTACCATGCAGTTTATGACGACTTCACAGTCCAGTTTCTTCAGGAAGCCGGCGTGAATGTTACTCATATCCGCCTGGAAAGTATTGGGATCCGCGGAAATGGGCACATGTTCTTCATGGAGCTTAACTCGGATCAAATCGCAGCTGAGGTAGTGGAACCTTGGATCAGAAGCTCTCTAGATACAGGTTGGGAAGGAATTTCACGTTGACTATACGGGTGGTCGCTCGTCCTTCGCTCTCAATAGGGTAGAACAATTGTCTTCTGTTCACTGAGAGTCTGGTTTGGGGAGGCTGGGCCTTTATGTCAATTCACTCTTTCAAATGTTGCGTGTATGTATGAATGAACGTCTGGTATGTTCAGCCCCATGATCAATGTCGTTTCATTGCATACCTCGGGCTAATGGTTGTAGCACACGCACGGGATATGGCAAGGTGTTGTCCAGAGCATAGGTTCGAAGCTCGAACCATAGAACAGAATGACCTCCACAACACATCGATGACTAGAGTAATCCAAAGAGATACCTGGTGGTGGCAGTGGGTAAATTGGAAAGGGCTTACGCTCTCAATGATGCCACTGTGCGTCACCAATCACCGGGGGACTGACAAAGGTCAACACATTCGAAGCAGAGAAAGGTGGCATTCTTGCTTCCACCTAAATAGTTAGGATACAAGACCACATCACAAGTGAACGAGTATGTCATGACATATCTACATCCTGAACCATATCTGGCCGTGGCTCACCCCTTGCCACCGAATTCACCAGTTCCCGCCGTACTTCAGGACCAATTTGAGGGTGAGGATTCGCCCGAACGACGTCCAGCAGGGCGTCCTTCTGATCAGGTGTCAGATCAGGAGAATATCTATGACGGTGATGAAGAAGCAATTGTACGTAAGCTGATTATTCGCTTTACCTTTGACAAAATGCCAAGAGGCTCTGGTGCCAGAGCACCGGAAGCTTTTCGGTATCTCCACGAGAGCGGGCTTTGTAAGTATTCGAAAGACGGATAAAGTGAAACACGAGTGCATCAACAACTTTGTACGGTAGTTGATACTTCTTGTCTACAAGCACTCGGATGAACAATGAGTTGGGGCCTAGAAGAAGGTTGACAACACTCGGGCTGAAATACCATAGAGACCGACCAGTGTAGTCCATCTGTGCGATCCGCAGCAGTGCTGCAGCTGAATGAAGGACAGGAACCTTCTTTTTGGCAACCACGGATGCTATGATGGCAGCTTCTTTAAGCGTACACCCATTCTAGAGCAAACAGGATGAATGAGTGGGACGAAGGCGAGTAGGCGGCTTACCTCCAACATCGGGAACACGATCCCTTTGAAGAAAGCACCAGGCTTGTACAGCGCACGCTTGAGACACTCGTAGTAATGTACACTGAGCTTTTTGTTGGATTGAATGTCCTCTCGTATTGCGTCGAGTAATACAACAGATAAGAACAGCTCTGCTTGTGGGGGCTTCATAGTGGAGACAAAAATCCTTGTGGCAGCTCGGCAGGCATGAGGGCTCCATTGTTCGGGTTTCGTGAGGGCCAAGATACGCGCCCAAGCTGGAAGGGAAGGTATGACCTTGAATAGTTTTGGCAACGGGCCCGACTTGTATCCACGGAGAAAGATCGCTAGCCTGGGCAGCGTTATGGGCTGGACCGTCCACACGGAGCAAGCACGTACTTTGAATAAGACTCGACCAGTCTGGGATCCAGCCCTAGGGCGGGATCAGGGTGCACCTTATCTTTGACACGGGTAAAAAGCTGCCCAGAGCGCGGAAGTTGAAGGGGGAGATACCTTGGTGCACTTTTTGGATCACAGCCACACTTTCTGACTTGCTGTTTTCCAGTTTGGCGAAGATCACGTCGGCTAGAGTACGCCGTTCACCAGAGTTGGGTGGAAGGAGGGCATCTAGAGCGTGGACATCGGCGGGATCGAGTTGCTATTTGCCATGAGACGCCCGATCGGAGCGACAGCTCGGCAAACTTACGAACATGGCCTCTGCGTCGGCATCATCACTCAATTCGTCAGCCTCCTCGTTGTCGCTTTGGTCAGACAGGTCATCTGGCGTGCGCATCCGGGGCCGCAGATTGTGTGCATCTGCAGCCTCACTATCCTCGTCTGGCATCTCGAGTTCCTCCTGCTGGTCGCGAGCAAGCTCGAAGATTTTGCGGGATGTTTTTGGATCGAGGATGACCTGACGTGCTCGTCATATGATGTGGGCTGTGGATGGGAAGACGCTACCTCGTCGGTGCCATCTTCTGCAGAGTGTCTCTGTGACTTTTTCCGCTTTCCGGGCTGAGAGACACGGCCATCAAGCTCGTCCCCGTTGAGCTGTGCGAGGAGGGGGGCGTGTCGCTGCTTTTGAGGTCTTTGTGCCCGAGGCATGGCAAGCGGGAAACCCAATCAATATGGCTGTGCCAGGCCCCTGTCAGCTTTAAAGCCGCGTTCATTTTTCGCTTTGCTGCATGGCCCCTTCACTCCTCCCCCAATCTGTACCTCCCCGTCCTTTCTTCCTGCCCCCGCGCGCTGACGAGCCCAACAGACCCCCACCTTGGATAAGAACGGCAAGGAGATCATCTCTGTCGGCTTTCTTCGCTTCGGCTTTGACAGCGAAATCCCCGTTGATTGCCTCCGTTCGCTTTACCTTCGTCCCCACTATGTCGTCTCGGCGCCACAAACTCAGCCAGACGCAAAGGAGCAGAATCTTCATGCCTACCAGTCCAAGTCCATCTATTACCCGGACACCCATGCCATCTCGTATACCACCCTCTCCCGATTCCCCCCCGTAAAATTACTTTCTCCTTCGGTGCGGAAGCGTGTCCTTGTCACAGGTGGCGCTGGCTTCGTCGGGTCCCATCTCGTCGATCGCCTCATGTTACTGGGGCATGATGTCACCGTCCTTGACAATTTCTTCACAGGGTCAAAGACCACCGTCAATCACTGGGTCGGTCATCCCAACTTTGAACTTGTTCGTCATGACGTAGTCGAGCCCTTCATGATAGAGTGTGATCGTGAGTCAACAATATCACCTTTATTTACGATTTACCCACCTTCACTCTTCTTCAGAGATTTACCACCTCGCATGTCCCGCCTCACCTCCTCATTATCAAATCGACGCAGTCAAAACCTTGAAAACGTCTTTCATGGGAACACTCAATATGCTCGGGCTGGCAAAGCAGACCAAGGCCAGATTCCTGATAACCAGTACTTCCGGTCAGTTCATCTTCTCCACCCACGAGCGTTTCCCACAAGTCCCACGTAGAAGTATACGGTGACCCTGAAGTACATCCTCAACACGAAGACTAGTGAGTATTATCTGCCATCAACCATGCGCCGTCGTGACCCTTCTGGAGCTGGGGTCATGTCAACCCTATAGGTCCTCGTGCTTGTTACGATGAAGGGAAGCGCGTCGCCGAAACTTTGACGTACGGCTTCCAACACCAGGATGGTGTGGATGTTCGCGTGGCGCGTATCTTCAATACATATGGTAAGATGCCTCCAGGCTCCATAAGCATGCACTGTCGACTCATTCCGATTTCCAGGCCCTCGCAGTCTGTAGCTCATCGTCTCTCTGTTTGTTGAGCTCACCGTTGCGCCTCTAGTGAATCCCGCTGATGGCCGTGTTGTTTCCAACTTCATCGTACAAGCTCTGCGCGGTGAAGACATCACCGTGTATGGCGATGGCACACAGACACGTTCATTCCAGTATATACATGACCTGGTGGATGGTCTGATCGCATTGATGAACTCCAACGAGTCGCGGCCTGTCAACATAGGCAACAGCGACGAGTTCACTATCGGGGAATTTGCAGAACTAGTTCGAGAGATAGTGGAGAAAATTCAACGGGAAGATGGCACCATACCATCTCGACGGGTGGAGATTATCTACAAGCCTATACCCGAGGATGACCCCAAGCGGAGACGCCCTGATACTACGAGGGCCAGAGAATCCCTAGGATGGCAGCCCCGCTGGTCTGTTCGCATGGGATTAGAGGAGATGATACGGTACTATAAGGCGAAGCTGGAAGAAGGCAGCATTTAAAATCGCGGGTATATCATCTGGGTGCAACCCAAGTTCTCGAGCAATCCACCTCGGGAATATTTATACATGATCCTACGTACTTGAGTACAGAAAATGTCATACTTGATGGTTTGGTTGAATAGATGCTACTCCGCATGAGTAGATTGGTATCTTAAGTAGTAAGGAGTGATGATGGCAAGATGGTGAGATATAAGAATACTTTTGCACAACAGCCAGATAAGTCCAAAGCACTATAAGAAACCCCCCTTGAGTGAAGTGCTTTGTACAACTCTTGACATTGAACCCTTGATGATCTGTTTTTCGACGGAGTTGTTATTTACTGTTGTTCTCCGCATGCGACCGTCATGCGCGACCGCTTCTGTCACCAGATCACGCCCGTTTACAGTCAAAGAGCCGGCTAATGGTCGCTCTGGTGATACGGACCTGACATATTGTCGCGCAGCGATAACAACTTCGGGATCTATAAAGATGTGGAGATCGCCTGCATGTTAAAATCGATCTTGCGCCGCACTTACCGACATGACTTATCCCCCGGCTGTCACCATGGAACCAATGACGAGATTGCTTCCGTTCAGAGTATCTGTGATCAGGTATGACAACAGGTCATCTGCGGGGGATGAAACGGTACCGTACTTTCGTATCGGGCGACCGTCCCTACCGAGTGGACAGTAGGTCTTGTCTATATCTCTCGAGTAGAACCTGAGGCTTTCAAATTGACTCTTGGCTACCTCTGGGGTAACACAGGAGAAGGAAAGTAAGGATTTCGGATTTCGGTGGGCAATGGACGGATCTCCGATGAGCTCCGAAAGAGTTTGTAACGCTGTCCTCGCGCGTTCCACTGCCGGGGTCATCGGAGGACGTGGATCCGACCGTGACCGGGGAAGTTGAGACAGGAACGTGGCGAAAACGCGATTGACTATAGAAGCACATCCAGGAATGATGGACACGCAAGTCGTGGCACCTGGGTTGACCCG
>JBBPNQ010000690.1:0-12952 GCA_038090975.1 Boletellus pseudochrysenteroides
TGTTCTCACCCTTGTTCAGAGATCAGGTCCCTCCTCTTCTGGCTACGCAGTGTTTTTGGATCGCGAATTTACCATGATCCTGACTGGCAGCCAAGGCGTCGTTGAAGCGATTGCAGAAAGTAGCTTCAGCATCTCTCATCCAGCCTCATGGAGACTCCACCACAAAGAACGGTAACTTGGCCAGTATTTTTACCACGGGATACTCAAAGGGTCCTACTCGCTTTACTCCTGGGTGCTGGTCACCCTTTCATCCATCATCGCTCCTGTCGGGGTTTACATCACGACAATGTCGGCGTTTTCATCGCGAACTCAATTTCAAGCTCTGGCTGGATCCACGTCAAAACCCCGGCCCATCGCTAGCAAATTCCTGAAACAATCATACACCGAATTCGCTGGAATTGTGTTTAGGATTCTACCCTCCTTACTCCTTATTTTATACAACTGGCAGTTGCAAAGGTACTTCTGCTCTGAAGCACTTTCCAGCCCACACTACTGCTACACTTTATTCCTATGATCCCTTTTCTAATCATCTTCATCTCCTTTCGAGACTTCCTTATTCATACCACGAAATCCTTCAACATTTTCGGTAAACCACCAGTCCAGGGCTGGAAGTTTGATACCTTGGCTGCTGCTGCTGCTGCTGCATTCCAATGTCTGGAAGGTCTGGAAGAAGAGAGTGGTTGATTGTATCACGTACGAGGAAGAAAGAGATGTAACCTTTGTGCCGACCCTACCGCCATTCGGGGGCCGACGCGAGAAGTTGTCTCGATGAGCTCCTTGATCAGGTCCAAATAGGATATGGTGCTTATAAAAGTGTTTCTATGATTGGCATGTTCTATGAAGTACTTCACAGGATCACTGCAACTCCTCAATGACACTACATTTTTTCCTTTCTATTAGCCTATATACGAGATAGATGCTGTGCATGCCATGTTCTGTGTTTCTCTTGTCTGCGTGGGTCAGCGACAACGTGACTCAGCGAGTATGTTCTCTGAAACGCTCGCTTCCCGGACAGCGCATCATGTACTCGACAGACATGTAAAAATCACCATTAATTCCCTCAGAGTTGTTGATGCAGCACTCAGATCGATAATGATAACCCTAACGACAGCTGTCTTCATCCGACGGCACAGCCACTTGGAACGCAGTCTGGGCTCCTGTTAGGCACGGCGAGCTGGTCGTTCAAAACCCGACCAACCTCATCTCCGTCGCCTCCCGGTGCTTGAGCATACGTTTAGAACAGACCACGGATGCACCATCTACATAACCCAAATCTTGCGAGATATGTGGTACAAAGGTTTGCGTCATTCAGGTTTTCTCGTGATTTCCATTCGTTCATTCTGTCTTAGCTCGGACGTGATATCTGATTTGCGAGTTAACATACTCGAGGAGAATTCGACGAGAGTTATATGGTACAAAGTATGGCCTGTTTGTCTTTATTCTCTGTCAAGGTCTCACAGAAAGCCAGGAACGCTTCCTCTCGGACCGGGAGATCATTGAACACATCGTCGTGGGTATTCTCCACTATAAAACTCAAGAACGGAACTGAAAGTTCATCGTAGCACAACCAAACATCAACTATCTGCTGGATCATTCACCGCCCGAAACACGGATGGTACATTCGCATCCGATCCCCAACTTTCCTCCCAGGGGTCTTTATCCCACTGCTTCCTGTACCCCGTTCTTCACCAAATTTTACCGATGCGGCTTTATCTTTTTCGTGTCGTACAAATGTGTACCCTCCTCCGCCAGTGTTTTCAGCAGTTGACAGTAACAAATCTTCGACTGACAGCCTCGCCTCGGACAGCACGGCGGTACACTCTTACCCCCCTACCCCTCCCGCAGCACCCGTTGCCATCGCACCATCGCCCCCGCCAATTGACACGAAACTTGACACGACGGAATCAATGTCCACCAGGATCCCGAAGAGAGCGCCAAAGGTGATACCCACAAAGATCACGCAATTCCTTCTCGCACCCCATTCGTCCCCACACGTGCCTGGTCCACAGTCTGATGAGCAGCGATCACTCTTTACGCGTGCTCTTTCCCTCCTACAGAACAATAAGCCATCTCACTCGGTTTCTTTCACGCTCTGTGCATTGGACAGACCGGGGAATGCACCACAGTTGGCTGGCCCGTCCTCGCAACCACGACAGGGGCTTGCACAACTTATTCCCAAGATACCCTCGCCACTTGTTACATTTCATGACAGAACACCGGTGTTGACAGTAGGTTCGGTTACTGGGTTGCTTGAGATAGACCGTGCAGAGGAGCGGATCTTGGGTGTGGACACCAGTTTCTGGATTGCTGTTGCGTTAACGTACCTAGAGTTTTTGGAGGAAAGAGAGGTATGTCTGGCTCTGCGTCTTGTTCTCCCATTACCAGCCTGACGGGGTCGAATACAGAGTTATCTAGCTGCGCTAACAGACTAGCGATAATGTGTTGCCATGATCTATATATTGCTTCTTGTTTTCCTGGCCCTGTGAAGCCCTAACGTGGGGTTAGGGTTTCCACACGTGACTGATTTTGTCACACGTGACCGAGACAGGGTGTGCGGAGTTTGAAACGCCAAGCTTTTTCGAACCACAACCAGTCAGCCAGTTGACCAACATCAGCCTGTTCAACTGTCAAACATTCACAACATGGTACGTCGCGCCACGCTCTCATTGTGTCCGTTCACGATTTATACGCGTGTTATAGTCCGTAACACCAGCTACAATGCGTCGTTTGATGCGCGAGATTTCAGAGCTGAAGAACTGTCCTCCAGAAGGGATCCGTATTGTCACGAACGAGGAGAATATCCTTGATGTTACTGGAATAATTGAAGGACCTGGTAAGTTTATATGTTGTTGCATCTCTTCACTTGAACTGAGCGTGTTTTCACCTGTGGCCAGAGGGTACACCGTACGCCGGAGGGTACTTCCGAGTACGGTTCAAATTCACCGAAGAATTCCCTGCAGCTCCCCCAAAATGTGTGTGACTCGTTGTAGAGTCTGTTGTCATTCTTCTGACGCGTCTTGCAGGCTGGTTTGCTACCAAGATCTTTCACCCCAACGTATCGTCTGCAGGCGAAATTTGTGTAAACACTCTAAAGAAGGACTGGAAGTCCACGTATGGAATCGGTCACATTCTAGTGACCGTGAAATGTCTTCTCATCTATCCAAATCCCGAGTCTGCGCTTGATGAAGAAGCTGGGAAGCTTTTACTGGAGGACTATGATAGCTACTTCTCGCGAGCGAAGCTGATCACGAGCGTGCACGCCACCCCGCGGACAAAGCCCCCGGAATTTCAACCCTCAGGTGCGAATAACTTGGAGGCCTGTGTTGCGCTACCCACTGCCACTCCGACCGCACCGGAACCTGCCCAGGCGATCGCAATTCCGTCGACCTCAACACACAAATCCGTCCTGCCAATGCCACCTTCACAACCGCTACAATCCTCTCCCGAAAACATTCTCCAGCCGTCTTATTCACCGACATCTTGCTCGAGCAAGGATGGCAAGGAGCGCGTGACGTCACCTTCCCCGTTATCTACTGCAGATTCAAATGTAGGAACGCTCGGCACAGTACCAAAGGCAGTGAAGAGGACGGCAGCATCGGGAACTGTCAGTGTGGGGGGACGAAAGAAGGCCTTGAAGCGACTATGACAATGGACAATGCTGGATGCATTTCATGATTGTACTTTGGTTGTGTTGTCGAAATTCATGATGTAGTGTCACTCCTGTGACGGCGGTGTGACAACGAAAGACGCGACAATTTTCGGATATATAAAGCTGGCTGTTAGTGCGACCCCATCCCATCCCTCCCCGTCATGCTCTCCAGGTCTCTGTTGGCTCGTTCAAGCCCCCTTGGACTGTCTCGGGCATGCTCGCGTTCGCTGAGTAGCTTGCGACTTGCCCGGCCGGCGCGGTGTGCAGTACCAGCGTACACCAATTTACGCCAGTTCTCTGCTGCACCAGTATTTCGCACCGAAAACCGAGCCGACTCACCAACCCCCCGGGAGCCTTCAGGCACATGCTACATCGCCAACATTCCCTACAAGGTGACTGCCGAACAACTCAAGGACGCATTCTCAGAGTTTGGAAAAGTCGAGTCCGTCAGACTCCGTATGTTTTATCTTTGGAAGTCGTATATGGCGGCTGACCCATATATTGATATTGTTAGTGACCTCGGGTGCCGGCTTGTCCCGAGGCATTGGTTTCGTCCAGTTCGAGTCGGTCGCAGAGGCTGTCAGTCTTGTGGAGGCGCATGAGGCGGACCCGATGTTTGTGCTGGATAGACAAATCCATGTGGAGCATGCGCAAAGGACGAGGAATGCACCGGGGTCCGTCGAGCCTTCCAACACACTCATGGTGCTCAACATCCAGGGGGAATCGGAAGCCGAGATACGGACCATGTTTGGTAGTTTTTCGGACAGAATTCTGGCGGTGCGGTTTTGTAAGTCGCGCGTTTTTCTTCCCCCTTTGCGATGGTCGTTGAGAATTTTGGTTTCTACGTAGACCAAAAGGAGGCAGACCTTGCGTCGAGAAAAGCTTTCATCCAGTTCCGCAATGTGGATATCGCGACGGAAGCTAAGGATGCCTTCAAGAACGAGAATGGGAATACTCGGATCATGTATGCTAGACAGAGACAACCCCCCGCCAACTCGTACAGTCTTACATCTAGACTGTCACAGCACCGGGAAAAGTAGACGTGCCGTCTATTCTGGTTTCGCTTTACCCACCTTAATGCTATTCACTCGAGGATGTCCTCTGACGCTGGGACGGACGAGAGTATAATTTCCTCCCTCTGAGCTATTTCACTGTTTACCCTTTGGACTCGCCATCAATCATTCGGGACCTTGTGACGCTCGATTGCTCTTGATATCCATCACCTCAGATATTGGTGAGCGATTGGCATAAACGCCAACATGAGAATGCTCCGTTGCATCTGACATTCGGTCGCGAGCTAAATGTTGGAAGGTTGTTGACCATGTTTACTCGGCAGATGTCTTTTTAATTGTCTCGCAGTTGCTAAATCTCAGTGCAGCGACAAGTGCCAAAAGGTTGATCAGCTAAGTGGTGCCGTTTGTTTCCTTGCTCAAACGACAATGTTATCCGCTCTGGAGAACCTCCTTGAAAACTTGGTCCTAAACGTTTTACGAATGGCCAGCGGTCCTTCACCCCTTACTATAACAGACGACATTGAACCCTGGATCACGATCACGGTGTCAGTCGGTATACTCCAACTTCACAGATTCTGATGAAAATGTCGAGTTCTGCATGCGGTTTAAGAGATCATGAGAGCTACTCTTGCGACCTTGACAATGGTAGACAGAAGACGCAACATGGCAAGGCGAGAGGAGATTTACAAAAGCGACGGTCGACCGTGGCTCATATTGATGTGACTCACCCTCATGCAACTTGCCTTGCACTGGTCCCAAAATTGAGTGATTCCAAGCTATCAATGACTACCAGAATCAACTATCCTACATAATCTCGATGTGTTTTCTCGTCCCCGCGGTTGGCAAGGACCATATACCTACCCCGATGCAATTTCTGTTACATTCATCTCACCCTGGTTTACGCCCGTGTAGACCCATCAAGAAGTTCATACGTCTTCGTACAATCAATTTTAGTGCTTCTGCGAGAATGAATCAACGAGCCTCACATGTCTAAACTTCGGTCTGTTCTTTCCCGGCTCGGTCTGTATGAACCTGCATAAAACAAAGAAGGGCCGAATCCCAGCAGGTACACACCTCATCCGGATCAAAAGCCATGTCCACGTCTGTTTCCACCTGGGCCAGGATTTGTACAACATATGGTGATTGGGGTTGTCTCGCCTGCGAATTCGATGTCCTGTCGTCCCAGACGATGGCCGTCTGGTTTGGATCGGACTGGCTTCTCAAAACGAGCCGGAAGTTCAAAGTTGCGAGCAGACAGTTTGCATAGCTAGTCATCTCTTAGCCTCTCGCGGACGAAAAATGATCAAGGTGATGGTGGCGCACAGTTTTGATATTGCGTAAAACCTGCCCGGGTGTTTAGTAAAAATAAATATTTTTAGCACTTTCAAGGAAGACTTACAGAGCGATGTGATAAAAGTATTCCTTATAAGCGATTCCAAGGATCAGCTCTGTGAGTGCTGTTACAGTTGTCACAAGACCAGTCTCTATCGTCAATTTTGTTAACTTGACCAGAGTGGATTTGTTGCTTCTGAAGTGTGATTTGGAAGGACGGAGCTGTGTGGCATGAGCGAAGAACCCAAAAAAGAGAACACAAGTAGACGCACACTCAGTAACATGCAGATCGTGATTGTCAGATCACAGGCAACACTGCTCCCGAGCCAGGTCTGCCGATGATGCGTTTCAGGTGACCCAAACCAATTAATTGTGCCCTCACCACCAGCCAAGGAGAGAGTTTATACGACGTCGTCAAGGTTGAAGAAGACGATGACAGGGTATAAGTGGATATCGAAGGGAATAGGTCCTGCTGTGGACAGAGTCTGGCTAGAGAGCGGTAATTAGAGTAATCTTGACCTACAGTAATTGAAAGATATATGATGCTGGTGAGTTGAAGTAGGGAGACCTATACGAGTTGCACTTAGTAAGTACCTCCGAGATATTCCCAACTCAGAAGATCCAGCATATTACCATCATAATGGGGACTGGGATCAGACGCGACTTTCGCAGGCATGATATTCTCCAGCAATAGAAGCCGTGGGTCAACGTAGTTGCTGCTTCCAATTAGCTGCCGAACTATTTAAGCTGATCTGTTGCTTACCAAGTCCGGTGATGGTTGCCAAAGGGATGAGCAAATAGAATGGTGGGGCAATATCATAGATATCAGCAACGGATAAGGCCAATGATAGCCAAAATCCAGAGAATGTCAATGCAGTCATCAATATTTCCAGTAGAAGGACGACTGTTACTGGGGGGATGATCAACTGCAGCCCCATGAACAATTGCATCAAATTACCTAATGCCTTGATAGCTTTCCGGTCATCTGTGAATCTCGTAAAGTAGATGTCTGGGGATGATAACACGAAATTGATAATTTATTTGAATTTGAAATGCAACACGCACAGGCTTGGACAGCAAGAGCTCCCATGAGGCCAAAGCAGAGAGAATATCCAATAACCTACATATAAGAGCGTCAGAGCCAAACAAGCAGGAAGACAGGTATCAGACACATACGAAGGGCCCATTGTTATTGCTAAAGAAGACAGAAAAAAATGAGGCGAAAGGAGGGGAAGTCATGAGCAATGGACTCACACAATGGACGCACTGAATGCCATGGACTAAGCAGAGAGGAGGGCCAGGATCCAGAAATTACATACCTCATTGTCAAGCTCCCGGTCCAAGTCTTGGATGCACTCGGACTAACTTGCGATCTGGGTCTGAAGATAACCAGTTTTTATATGCACTATGTGCCATGACGGGGAAATTTAAGTTTGCCGGGGGCTGTGATCAGAAAATATATCGATCGGATTCTTTGGCTAGATTATGTACCGCATCAGATCACAATGCTATGCTTCACAGTGCCCTTCTGGCAACACTCTTCTGCATTGGGCTGGAACACCCGGGACCTTGTTCAGTATGAGTACTGTCAGAGGATGCTGAATGGACTCTATGTGGTATGCTAGGGCACCGACAAATGACACCTTGCCTGCCAGTGACTAGGATAGGACTAGAATCACGCCAGAAACTATCTATCTCCATATGCTGTGAACTCTGCATCAATCGTCGGCAACACATTCTAGAACTGAGAAATTACATACCTCGTTACATATTGTACCACGCATCTGAGTCTCGGGCTGGGCTGAACCGAATACTTTGAGATCAGAAGAGACAAACGTGCGCAGCATTTTTGTTTTCAAGTTTACATAGCCTCTGAGCAGGTGGTGGTATCCTCCGAGTTGGCGTTAATAACTATCCTCTACGATACAGGCCACGTAGTATACTTCACAACCTCGTAACGCCAGTGCATTTCGAATGTCTGGTTCTGGGAGACTAGCGCTCGACACTGCCGACTCACAACAGCGATTGCCATCATATGGATGAATGATAAAGGACACCGTTGATATCATTCGTAAGAGAAGACGGGAACTTTCACTCAGGCTGGTAGTACGAGTACGCTGACAGGACTTATTATTCGAGAGTGAGATTGTGCACTGAATCCACGCAGGCAATCAAGCGGCATGATGGGTCCCACCCAGACCAAGTTCTGAGCATACCGAATAGATGGACCACAGCCCCTTCCTCTTTTCCTTCCTGCGAGCGCTGTCTTTCGCGCCCTCGTTCTCGACGGCAGGCGGCACTTTTGCATCACCCTTTGTCTTTACATTCTCCAAGATGCTCCGTTTCCATGAGCCTCGACGCATCGTCCCTTTGGTTTTGAGATCCGAGCCAGCGTTCGTGGCCAAGGCGCTGCGTACGCTGGAGCGACGCCGGTGCGAGGTACTTCGCGTTACAGCGCCCAATGATCGACCTGTAAGCCTCCTCGAAGCCGAAACCTGTCTCCGAACATATTTCCTCGGAATCTTCGACCCCCAGATTTCGCCGGCCCCCTCACGCGGTACCACAGGCAAGGCTTTCTCCACCTTCCGCGGGCTCGCCAGAACGGCGTACTTATCGTCAAATGGGCAGAGCAATGCTTCTTCATCATCATCTATCCACTCGTCCGAATGTCCAGGGTCCTCGCGCGTGGAAAGGTTATCCTCCGTGTGGGATTCCGGGGAATAGTCCAGGCAGCTTTGGATCGCATCGAGGTTCGCCTGTCCTGGTCCACGCAGATCAAAGAGCCCTCGAAGACGTGGGGACACGAGGTGCAGACGAGAGATGATCGGTGTGTTGGCGGGGCAAGCGGGGCTGCGTGGCGACTCGTTTGCGGTGTTCGATCCCAAGATGAGGTGCTCGAGTTCCTTCAGTGCATGGCGCTTGTGTTGGACACGTTCCTCGACGGTAGAACAGAGGCTCTCAAGCTCCTTCAGTTGTACGAGCAAAAGGTCCGCGGTGGCGAGAACACCGGGCTGTTGCATTCTGGTGCGCGATGCCTCCGTTGGTATAGAAGATGCCGTGGCCTTGATGGGTGATTGGAATGGATTGATTTCGAGGAGTGGTTCGATAGGCATGATGGAGCAAAGACACGGATCTGGGTGGCGAAAACTTGCGACAGATATTGACCAAGACAGGCGAGCCGCTGTCTTCTTATGTTACTCCTTGGACCGGTCATATTACAAACATGACCGTCCATGTTGGTCGATAACCGTATATGTTCGATCACGATCGAAGTATTGCCGAGCTCTCCAGCTCGTCATGGATTCGATTTACTATGTCAAGGAAAGCTTACATTCGCAAGTAAAACCTTCAAAAAGATACTTGAGCGAACGATTATCGATTATCCCCCAGGCACCATGATATTATATCGCATCAGCAATTGTTGACTTCAGGTTAGTACGGATAACTCGCCTCGCCATTTTCAATCTCCTTCCACCTCTTCTCTACGTCTCTTTTGTGTCCCCTCTTCTATTTGAGTCGTCAAAGCAAACCAAGTTTTCTGTGTTCCTCGATAGGACCCCACCCAAATGGGACGACGCAGTGGGAACGAGGGTCAGATCTTGTGTCAAACAGAGTAAAACCACTCGGTTGATACCACCAAATACAAGACCAGCGTTAGTCGATATTCATGTCGAAATACTTTGGTGCTGAGCGAGTACATCAATTTCAGAGCCTCGAGGTTACGAATGTCAGAATGTGCACGGTGGTTGGCACCCATGTCCACGCACCTTTGAGCCACAGCAAACCATTGCGCAAACGAGCATGTTTTCGTGTTTACATTGGCACGCCGTGGCCCGGGTGTTCGGTGTGAGCTCTCGATACTGTGCGTGCGTGTGTTGTCTCCGTCCGGCCCTTGTTGAAAGTCCGATATGCGCTCTTGCTGATGCTGGTCTGTATGTGAGCAATTGCTCTGGACGAACGTGGGTAAGAGGTAATTATCATGGCAATGCTACATTACTCGTTCACACAGGAGCTTCGACGAGAACGAAGAGATACGAGACCCGACCACTCAAGTACTCCAAAATTGAAAACGTGCTGCACGCGCACACTTAGAGTTGCGTACCAAATTGCGGGTGTCAATCATTACGTTCCCACTGGAAACCCTCCGATCCTCCTTGGTCGGTAACACGACGCCTCCGGAAGCATAGGGCTCTGCCTCTATACAGGGGTGATACAATGATGCAAACGGTTTGAACATGACGGTGTGGTGACATGGACACTAGTACATTCTCGTGGAAATACAACACATTTAACATACACTTCCAAGGCAGGAAAAACATAACCAACCGGGCTAATCGGCCTTGGGTTTAGCCCATTCCTTCACTGTGCCGATGCTAGGAACGAAATACCACTCTCCACCACGCGAGGTGACAAAGTACTTTTGCTCGAATGCTGTCGCTGAAGCATCCTTCTTCCTCGCAACACCAGATACTTCATACTTAACATCGTCCTGATTGGTGACATTGAGTGTAATCTCGCCCTCTTCAGTTATTTGGATCAGGCCGCTGGTGTTTTGCACTGGTTGAGGACCACCAATGATAGGATCTTGACCTGTTCGGAAGCGTCAATGATTCCGGGTTTGGGAACGAGATGCTTTACAGACCAATCTTTGCGGGTACGAGACCAGTAAGAGGGAACCAGTCGTTGTTACCAAACGCAGTGGCTTGACGGAAGAACCCGTTGTGAATAGAGGACTGGTAGGAGACAAAGAAAAGTCCACGTTCATTCTCGTAATTCTCCTTTTGATCCTCCGGGAGTTTTTCGAACTTCTCGCGTTCTTCGGGGGAGACCTGCAGAGTTGTATGTGCTTAGCCATCAAAACTTCACCGAGTAGAAGTTTGGAAACGAACATCGTCACCATAAGGAATACCCGCGCGAACTATTACGGAGGCATCGAGAAAGTCTTTGCTGACAATCGGCTGCAAGTTCCGAGGCACTGTCTTGCGGACATGGGCAGCAAGAGGACATCCATATCTGGGATCCCTCTCGGTGTAGTCGAATGCATTGATTAAGTCAGGGTCTAGGTAAGTGGTGTCTTCAATGTAAGGACAGAGGGCAAGCGGGACACCCTGTTGTTATGATTGGCATTAGTAAACCAGAATTTCCTATAAGCTGTACTATCTCACCGATTTGAATCTGCCAATCAACCGTGCGCCGAATAAAGCCTTCCTTTGCTTCTCATCGAGGCTGACCTTTTTATCCGGGTCGGGTGCAGCAGGAATAGAACTCCAGTTTTTATCAGTATAATGGTCGAGAAACAAGGGATTCTGCTCAAGCTTGCGGAATGTCATGAAGGATCCGTCCTTGGTGAAGGGAGGACGAGCAGAATGGGCGCCATAAAGTGGGTCTCCTGGGTACCCCAATATGATCACCCCTGGTTTGACCAGACGCTGACCTGGCTTGGGCTGTGATATACCTCTGCCAAAATTATTGAGAGAAGTGAGAATTTCGGCAAGAAACAACGCACTCCAGAGCTGGCTGAGAAATTCCATCTCTCCATCCAAAATGTTCAGCCTCGCCTTCCCGCACTCGGCCTTCGAAGACCTTTACAACGTCAATCGACCCATTGAATATGTCTTGAACATCGTTCGTTTTTTGCTCGCATGTGGCTCGTTCTATTCGTAGAAGACCGATCAGCGAGTGAAACCGGGAATGATAGTAAGGATCAGCCTACCCCTAGCGGTGACCAGGATGACACCATGGGTGTTCTCGGGAGTATTGAAGACTGGATCGTACCGGCCCTTATCGCCGAGTGCATCCCTCTCATAGAACTGTGACCCCCCATCGAAGTGGGAATCACCTAGTCCCTCCGTGATGTCCAACTTGCGTAATCCAGCTCTGGCGAACGCGATACCATACGAGACGATATCGCGATCTTTTCCTCCCTTGTAATGAATGTGATTAACGTCATCGTGAGTCTGGTTAGAGCTGGTAATCTGGGGAGCATATTCTTCAAGAGCTTTGCGGAACTTTGTACCGTCGGTGATCCTAAAGAACAAGAAACGTTCCCATCGCTGTGCAAATTGTTAATTAATCAGACAGTTGCCACCTGACTCATTTCCTTACCTTTGGAAACATAAAGTACACATCGCCCTGAACATTATCAAGGTCGGGCAAGCTTGGATCCCGGACAATTTCTAGGGAACGCAAAGCCTGAGGGGCAGTAGTGAATATTGGTACCAATTGCTGAGGGGCAGGAAGGGGCAGGAATGGGCAGGACTGTGGCACGCGGTCGAGCAGGGACGATTGCACGCCTACGAAGATAGCTGGGCTTTTGGGTGCCTTGGAGAGAGTAAGACATGTTGTATTGGGTATGAGTGGAGAGCGGTTCTGGGTGGACCTTGTGGGTATCTTGCAACGCCTTGTCCTCCGTACTTAAGTACACTTGACCCTCTCAAAACACTCGGAGAAGTTTCACGTTTTCGATACGACGATAACCACTGAGCGGCTGCTTGCTTGCTTGGCATGCTTGAGCGGAGCAAACAATATCCACCATTACATAGAATGTTCCTGTGGGAAGCCGTTAGTGGATCGTTTTGACACGGAATGGAAGAAAGAAGTGGCATAAACATTGGTATTCAGCCTCGTAATCAGCCCTATCGACCGGCGTCCCGGCTCCGTTGGGTTCTGGCACCATCCTTGTCGTGTTAGAGATCTTCCGCCATTGTACTGCACCCTCATGACTTGCGGCCTTTTCATCGGCTCCAAAGATCACGCACATGGCATGGCATATGTATGTCCTCAAGGTCCGAACGTTCCTGTAGCATAATCTGGTATGCTGTTCGACAACCTCCAATCATTCAATGGGCTTTTCGAGAGAGACGGCGAGGCAGAATCCCAACCTGTTTTGTATTAACTTTGAAATATTGAATCCAGACCTACGCTGTAGTAGACTCTACCAGTAGTAGTGGCGGAACCC
>JBBPNQ010000691.1:0-12936 GCA_038090975.1 Boletellus pseudochrysenteroides
GGAGAGGGGGGGGGGGGGCATAATCTCCAATGGAGCAACCGTGTTGGAACCGGAACCCTAGCCCGACTGTTGTTTTCAATGGGATGTCTACGCAAGACAGGCAATGCGATAACCGTCGAAAGTGGAGCGCGGATCGAAAGCCAAACGAGACGAGCTAAATTGATCTTCGGGAATAGTTCGCTAGAGAGAAGACCACGGGTGCTGGCAAGAGCATCTTCAAGATATAGATCTCTGAGTACGACTCGGCGCAACTCGGAATTCTACCATATTCTGTCGAAAGCGAGGAGGAACGAGATCCAGGAAAAGTGCTATTAATCCACTCAACGCGAACGAATTCATGGCATGATTCCCCACATCCTGGAAGTTCCAGCATACAGGGACTTGGTATCAGCATTCGTATTGCTCGGGCCATCATGGCATGACACTTGGCAGCGACTTACGGGGGTTAGACGTTAGACTTGAACCAATGTGTTGCGCGAAAACGAGGGTGTGCTAGTTTTACATTGATTTTCATTTCATTTTTTTTGTTTATACCATTTTAAGACTTAGCTTACTGAATCTAGCCTGTCGTAATTATTATCTATAATTAACTGGATGATCTCACGCGCTCGCTTTGACTTCAATGACCTGGTTGAGGTCAACAAGATGAAAGTCAAAAAGCCAATCTTGTTGACCACGAGCTACACCCGGTTAAGATGACCACTGCATCCAATGGTATTGTCCATAGGTTACCCAAGTTGTTTGTTGCCCGATCACCGCCAATCGTGGAGCAAGGTTTATTTCCGTGTTATCGCCCTGGTACACCACGCCACGGTTGTGCATGGTAAAAGATTGCTCGCTGGCGTCACCGCTCAGAGCGCCTTGGTAGGAAACCGACAATGGTGGCCCCAATAAATGGAGTACTTGGCTTAGACTTGGCGATCTTTCCCTGACAAGCCACTTGGCCACGAACGAATTAAACTTTAAGTAACAGTTGGCAGCCAACTTTGACGGATCTGAAACGTCGTATCCTTCCGATTCACTATGACGTAAACATACATACGGTTGCTATAGCGACGAGCGCTGCATGTGGGCTAACCTAGCAGGGTTACAAATACTTGGACGAAGTACATGGTCGAAAGTCAGAACCAAAGTAAGGAGACAATCGAGAGCAACTTGAGCAAGAAGTTAGAAGGTCGTAAGCGTAATCGATTTTCGTGACGGCTTTTAGAACATAGATGGAGAATAGATCACTTGGAAGTGGCATATTGGACGTAACCAGCGTGAGCAGCTTGAGCATCACCGTATAGCGTCTCGAGCAAAGACCTCTCTTGTTGGCTGAACGCATCCAGCTCCCAGTCCGCGTCGACAAACTCGAGTTTTTCCTTGGTGAGGAGTCGCCGCACGATCGTCTCCTTCCACCGCCTCCAGACCTTGGTGTCGTTGGGAAGGAGTTCGTTCAGAATTCTGCTCGGGTCTTCAGGTTGAAGGACGAGGAGAGTGAAGACCACCATGGTTGTACGCGTGCCCAACAGATACTTGGTCAGGACCGGTTTCTCGAGTACACTGTCAAGCAGGATGTCCCGTTGAATCTTCTCCTTGTCCAAAGAGGACAACCACGAGTTGTAAATCCAAGAGACAGCGAGTGAAGCGACGAACATGATTTGGCCAAACAGGGAGCCCTGGGGAACAAGGAGTAGCTGGGCGATGAATTGGATAGTGAGGAGGACGGAACACCATCCGATGTTTCGGTACTGGGGCTCGCTGGAGAAACTGAGAGAGAATCTGCCACGGGTGATGGAGTTCACAGCACCCTCAGCGCCCTTGAGCAAGACAATCTCCTTGTCCGAACTAAGAATACCATCGCCAGCGGGAGATCCCTTGGCAGGGTCAGGATGGGTGAAAACGAACTTTGCTGAGCCGATGACGAGACAGGAGATACCGCTTGTGACGATACCCAAGAGAATCAACGAGAACGAATACCAATCTTCAAAAACGCCACACGTGACGCAGGTGCCGATACTGACGGAGATAGGGATGCTGGCGAGGATAGGGGAGTACGCGTTGATGCGCCTGGGGTACATCTGCGGCGCGGGGACGTGGGTGAGCTCGGCAATTGTAACTCCAACGGCCTGTGTTTTTCTGCCCTCTACAATTTTTCCTTCCCGAGAAGCACACTCTTTCATGAAAAGGGCAGCCAAGTGACCGGTCTCGTCAATGATAGTACCCGAATGGGCGGCTTTAAACTTGGGACCCTTCCAGCCATCCAACTCGAACAACGTGGCGGGATCAGTGTGGACGCCGGGGAAAAAGCCGTCAAAGAATCTTGACTTTGCGAGACGGCCGTATCGCTTGGCAATCTGATACGATCCTGGCGAGTTGTACCACCCCAACCACCGCCTATTTTCGTAGACATGGACCGTGGCCATGGCCGACACAGCTTCATCTCCACCAAACACGCCGGCGACACCCGACGTATCAAGGGTGAACTTGGACTTGTCGAGCGGCAATGTAGGAGGAACCATCGAGCGACGATCGAGGAAGCTAGAGACGTCGGGAATGTACATGTGAGTGCGAGTCAAGGAACGCAAAACGAGGGCGTACAACGACACGATGGCGGAAGCGATTGAATCCATAAGCTGACAGGCGCCAAGAACGTTTCGAACAAACTTCTATTCAGGGATGAAAGCGGAGAAATGCGGACACGGCGACGTAAGGCACGAGGCGGAAGAATCCCGTTTGTGAAGGTTTGTCGTTCAAGACAATGTCTTTTATACCCCTCAGCTGGTCAGTGTTGGCGGGTCCATTGGCAAGGATCAACGCTCAGGTTAGCACGGATATTATGGCTTGGAGTTGGTGTGGAGTGACACGGCGCACCGTGGACTGCGCTTATTATGTAAGTATTTCCCATACTTAGCACCGATCACTGTGTGGTTGTGGTTGGCTTTCTCCGCTTACAGGAACGCTCCAAGTGGCCCTCACCACGCACCATGCCGTTTCTCCATGCCACCAACCATCCGTTGGCCTTGTACCCTCTCCCGTGGGTAGTAGCGCCATCGTCGTTGGTATGTGTACCTTTGATCGCATGCCCCCCGCGGACGAGTTCGGGAGTCGGATATGGAGGGTTGATGACATCATTACACCGAATAGACCACTGCATGACTCCAATCTACGGAACAACGAATCGAGTCCTGATGTGCGGTTGGAGTGCAGGATGCATCCTAACATCCTCATGGTTGACATGTTCACGACGCTCGAGAGTGGGTCTCCTCAAGCCAATACATACTAACTCGTATGAGTTTGTCCTTGCAGACGACCTGTGAAGCCGCCACGCTCGACAAAAATACGTCGGCTCTGGCTGAAATCGCCGAGGTGAGTGCGCTGGGGGCGAATGGCCGACCCCTCGGGGTGGCAGGCGGGTCCATCCAGATTACAAACGATGCTTTTGTCCAGTCGCCCCCAACAAAACATGACCCCGAACGCGAAATGAGAATCCACTCGCGGCGAACTTATGCCAAATATCACACCGATTAAACCCATACCCAAACTCCAGCCAATTGGCTAGTACCGAGTTGATCCTCTTTCGACATCACAACCTTATACAGCCCTACTTGCAACTCTCCATCATGCTGCGGAGTACCTTGCCGCTACAGCATGTGAAGCAGTGCTATTTCAGCCACCATATAGGGTCAATGTCGCCAAATCGATACAAGACTATAAAGGACACTTGCGAGTGATAAGTTCAGCGTCAAGATAACGTATCATCCCGGGTTGGAATATTAAAGTATAACATGGCTGGATTTCTGGAAAAAGTGAGGCAGGGCATCCCATTTCGTCCGGGAGTGGTAGTCCACACTCCGAACATCATTTGCAAATTATCGGGCGGTCAGAAACCCTTCCACCAAGGCTGTTCTATGTCGATAATTAAGTACCAGCTTAGTAGTCACGTTCCCTCCCCGGATCATGTGGTCCCACAGAAGGGGAAGAGTGCTGCAAGCATGATTAATGTTGCGGAGAACACAAGAGGGAATTGACCATACGCCAAGGCGCGGGCTCGAGGACTTGCAACCTTCAGGTTTTTGTACGGCGGCGGGAGGTGGCCCTATGTACGCAACATGGTTCCAGATGTCCGTATGGTTTTGTGAGGATTATTTCTATCTGCCGGAATCGCAAGGGGAAGAGAAAGCTCTCTCTAGTGAAGGCCGCTCATTACTCTGCGTTAATGCTCGGCGCAAGTACTGCGCCCATGGTCGTGTAAGGTGCACTTACCTCAACGAGGTTCCTTGGTTTCCAGTCTCGGCGGAAATTTGTCAGTTTGCGGGGACCGGGATAAAGTGAACGTTTATTCGACCAATAAGGGGGGAGGGTTCTTTTCTCACTATACTGTTGTTGTAAATTGCTGGTTACTACCTGCACCGAAGTTCACAATAAGTAAACTGGAAAGCAGAGAGTTGTCGTGGCCGGCAACTCTTCCCGCCCAGAGGATAAAGCATACAAATCAATACGTACATACTCCTTTGCAGATTATTTACCAGCTGGTGGACGACCACAGCTCTGAGAGCAAGGAGACTCGACTGGCGGAGGGAGAAGGGTCATACTTCCCTAACATGGTTGGACGGGGAAGTTGTGATATCGTGATTCATGACTGTGTAACGGGGTATACGGCGGCAACATATGTTCGAGGACTCACTCTTTCACCGTCGGGACCAAGATGGATATGTTCCACTAAAGTTCTCAAGCTGGCACGATTGTAGAGCCAAAGTCTCATTGCCTATCGTCGGCGAGAATCCCTCTGCGTACGTAACGTATGTAACCTCCCGTTACCTCCGAAGTCGCCGAGACCCGAAGCCTCAAAGACATCGACTCTCTCAGTCCGGTGACCAGCCTGCTGGCGCATATGAGGCCTCACACCGTGACCTATCTGACTCTCCCAGTGCGTCTAGTCTTGACGGAGCAGTTCACGTGATTGTAAAATCAAGTCACGTGTATGTAAGCGCGTCAAATAGATAGACGTGATTTATTTGGCGCTGTGGGGCGGAATTATTTGGCCCAGGTTCACATTAACGGGCTTTCCACTTTATCCCAAGTATTTAAGTAATCCCGGACATTCGTTCTTCTCCTCTTGCTCTTCAAGACTTGACGCCTTTTAAAGCTGGTTACTTTGGCTTTGTCACGAAGGCTTTACGCCGTCTCACGCACACACGCATTACGCTCGCTCATCAAGAATCACCCACGATCGCGCTCACGATGATTCCTTTCATCTTTACCATTGCACTCAGCTTCATTTCGTTCTTGGCTTCGGCTTTTGTTATTCTTCGTATAGTGATCCCCATCTTGCCTCCTCACCCCTTGAGTCGACGAGTAGCTCCCGTAAGCTCGTTTCCATCTTTCGGAACTAATTGTCAACATTGACATGCCGTGCACAGTCCGAGTTTGGACTTCCCAACTATAACTTCCAGTGTCTCTCATCGGCTGATAAGAGCCATCTTTGGCTCGCCTCGCTCGATCTCCTGGCGTTGTGTGTGTTCATCTGGCAAGCTGTCTCAGAATACTCTGGCGGAGCAACTGGTCTTGCCGACGCCAGGGTTGCTGCCACCTCGGCCAGACTTTGGTTTGCCTTGACAATCAGGCAGAGTTGCCTCCTCGTTGTTTCAGGATTGACGTTCATTCATATCCGCATGGGCCGCTCGGTATCGTTCGGCCGCAACCATTGGATGATATGGGCCCCGACGCTACTCCTCGGTCTGATCTCTACATCGCTCGCTGCGGTCTTTGCAGGCGCGGGTGTTCCGACTTTCTTCACTGGCGTTATCATTTATTCGGCCGCTACTGCTATCCTCAGCACCGCTGCCTTTGGTGGTCTGGTCTATACCTTGGTTGTCATCAAACGTAACTTGGCGGCCTTGAATGAGCCTACTGACAGCTGGCCTCCAGTGAAGGAGATCGCGGAGAAACCTCGGCCGTCTTTCGCCACTGAAGATGTAGATGTTCTCCGCGAAAGCAGTTCTTGGCTCACCTCTGACGCTGGCTCCTCGCGTCATGAAAGCATGTCAAATTGGTCTTTCTCCACCCATCATACTCGTCAGGGGTCGATGCGTCTCAGTCCTGCATCCCAACCTTCCTTGCAGCTCAAATCGTCCTACTGGTTCAATCCGCCTACGTCGGGCACTGGTCCTTCTGTCCCTCCCGTACCTCCGCTTCCTTCGGTGTACCGAGGAAACACTTCCCCGACTTACGTTATGGACGGGGATCCTGATCCGTTCCGCCGTGATGCCCCAAGTCGTCCTCGCCTGGGATCCCAGAGTTCCTGGTTGACCTCTCGTTCTGGTTCGCAAGCCACGATGTCCGCTTGGTCATACCCTACTGCTCCAGTAAACGGCAGTGCTGTCGACGTCGTTGCGATTCCACCCCCACATGCGCTACCTTCTCGTCCTAATACTCCAGCCGGTAGCGTCCTTGATGTCAATGCAATGTTGACCCCACATGTGTTGCTTTCTCGCCCAGCTACTCCAGCGGCTAGTGTCGTCGACCTCAGCGCAGCATTGCTTCCGCAAGTAATGCCTTCTCGACCTGCTACACCCGCACTGTCAAGCGCAAAGGTACTCGGCGGTTATGGATATACCGCAGACTCTGAGAAGGGCATTACATCGCTGGCGGTCACTGGAAGCGAAATTGACATTTCGTACTCGAGATACATATTTTGGTTGCTTTCCATTTGGGTCCCCTTTGTCAGTCCTTTTTCTCGACCTCTCGTCTATCAGACTCAAGTTTCGTTTCAGGGCCTATCTCTGCCGTATTTGGTTTCAGTCGCAAGTTCAAGTTCTGCTTCAATCGAGGCCCTTCCGTTTATGCTTGTTCTTTCGGTGACGTTATCGTCGCCTCTGTTGGCCATTAATATCCTCGTCCGTTCGCCTATCCCTATTCCCGCTGGGCTGTTCGGTATTCATGCCGAACCTCCTCCCGTCGTCGCGCGTGCGCCATCCCCCACCGAAACCCTGGCTGCGTACTTCCGTGAGTATAAGAGGAGCGGTAGTATTACGGTTGTTGAAGGCCGCCGCTCTGGAGATGTCTGGATTTCTCAAGGTGATGCAGTAGATGGCAAAGGAAAGATTGGTCGTGCCCTTGGGCTTATAACCCCTCTCCCAAAACTCGCCGTCCTTCCGCAGGAGCAGCAGCAGCATGACGGCGAAATCACGCCGCCTTTGCCCATGCAAGAAGACACCACTATTCCTCCCACCCCTCAGTCTACCAATAGTGCCGAATTGGGTAGACTGCGGACGGAATCCAAGGCGTCCTCTCATTTTTCTGGTCACGAAGCTTTTGCTACTAGGATTATGATTGCACAAAGGCACTACTCTGCAGTTGCTACCACTGTCGTCGTTCCCGCGTCTCCCGAGCGGGTAGAATCTCCCGATACCTTGTCAAGTGTGGCTACTGGTGTTGACGTGGTACAAACTGTCACCCCCACTTGGTCATCCCACCTTCGTTCTCGCTCGGTATCGTCCATTATTGCTCACGCCGTGTCGACTCCTGACATCAGCGCGCCTCCTTCCCTACCTTTGCCTCCTACGCCTCCCAATATCCGGAATGCCAAGCAAAGTGCCAAGAAACTCGTCCACAGGAAGTCCCGCTCGTCCGAATTTTCTTTCGGTGCCGCTGTTAACGATAACATCAAAGAAATCGACGCACTTACAGCAGGCGTTCTACCGCTTCTAGTTCCTGGCCTCAAGCTGGGTGAAGAGATGAAGATACGAGATTGGGAGGAGTTTAACCCGCCTTTGAGCAGCACAGTCACGAAGAAACCATCGCGCGTCGTCCAGGCATCGTCCGGTTTTGAATTTGGCACTCTGGGCCGAGATGACTTGGCTTCTCCTCAGTTTCACTCTACCCCTGCGCAAGGAAGGCAGGGTCACAAAGGAGGAAGAGTTTCCGGGCATCAGAGAGAACACTTCAGTCTTCCTAGGTATTTGCAACTCAGCATGTCAGCGAGTTTGATATCTGACTTTCGTCGTAGCTTGGGTCTTGGAAAGAATGCTGTTCATACTTGGAAGAGTAATCTGGATCGAGCACTGACTACCGAGATTGGACAATGCGCAAACCTGTCAACCAGCGATACCAATCGGCCAAATACAGTTTGGGACGACGAGGCGGTTTCTAACTTTATCGCGCATCCAGGGGCAGAGAACCAAGTGCAGCAACATGCACCGACGACCGGCGCGTCTTTGGGGCGTTCAACGTCGGTTCGAAATATGGGCCTTCGAGTTGAGATTCCTCAAACAACGAACAGTGCCAGGACTTCGCTCGTTACACTTGTCCCGCCTTCAGCGGCTTCTACTGTTACCTTGTTCGAAGCCGAGAGTACATTCGAACCTACCGCCCAGAGCACCCCTCACGACACTCAGAAAGGCCACCCATACGGTAGAAAATACCAGGCAGCAGCTATGGCTGAAGCAACCGGCTCTTGTCGCTCTAGTATTGTATACATCAAGTCCGACGAAAAATTCCCCAAGCCGGTTACCTCTGCAGATCTTAACGACCTCTCGACGACTCTTACCCCCCCAGCGGTGAATCTACCTGTACGCAAACCCAGCATGTTGCAGCTTAAGTCATCCACTTCCGGGTCCGAAAACAGGCTAACTGTGCAAAGTGGAGGTCTCCGTCCCCTTGCCCTTCTCAAGGATCGCGATACGAATAAGGAAGGCGATGCCCCTAAATTCGCTGGAACGCGACCCCTTGTTCTTGGAAGGAGGAAGCAAAAGTTGACGGTGACGCGTGACGAGAATGCCGATCCCAATTCTGGCAACAAGCACCTGAAACCGCTCCAACTCAGGCGCTCCGAGTCGAGCAAAATGAGAGGCATGCTTCGCAGGGACGAAGTATTGCCAACCGTGGTTGTCAGACCACCTTCCACCAACGCAAAGATGTGATCTCCTTATGAATACTGGTCAACATTCTGATGCTCTCACATGCCTTTACGAACGATTTTTTAAACTGGTTAGGATAACGTTTATCGAATTGCTTTCCTCGTTGCGCTTTCCTGCATTGCTTGCGATCTTTGTTTTCGAAGCTCAATTGAGTTTGATTCTGCACCTAGGTTGCCTTCGGGCATTAGAATAATGTCCATACCCCTCCTTATGCATTTGGCGTTCCTAGAGCATACATATACAGCCGCACATAGTGCTTGATATCTTCTTGCGATACATGTTACAGTTGTTAGCGTATTCTGTCGAACCTATTAGCCTTCTCCCTATGCTTACATTGCTACGCACATGTTGAAACGTTTTTCTGGTCTGTGTTGGGTCGCAGTGTGATAGTGATCTGAGTTTTCCTGGCTTGAACTTCCGGAATCCAAGTCCGAGAACTGTACACAGGGGCTTTTACCTAGTGTGTCGAGATCATTAGAATTCAACAGTGACAAACAATACCGCTCGTCCATACCACCCAGACCTCAGGTAGCCCGTCGCGAGGCAGAGGTTTTGGTTCTGCGTTCACTGTACCCCGCAAAAGTACCCGCTGATTCCTCAGGATAGTTTTGATTATCTGCCTCTCAGCCTGCCCAGCCGAAGCATCAGCACCCTTGGTCGTAATGAAGACCGAGTCTGACACCCCGCAAGCATCCGCCCCGGCGCAGACTCAACCTGCCGCGCAGTACACTACACAGTGGGGTACAGCACGTGCGCCGCAGCCCCTTCTCTCTTCCGCTTGATCATAATCTGTTATTTTGGTCGTTAGACATTCCAATCGACCCTGCACTTCAACAGCAATCTCAAGTGGCCACGTCAGTTGAACATATCTTTACTACGTAACATTTGATTGGATCACTGAGCGGTATCCAGTACAACGCCCTATTCGCATTACCAATACTCGCAACATTATCCCCAAGCCGCCTATACGCACTACCAATATGCCACTACGATGAGCACAGCGCAGCGCCAGCAAGCCACTGCCACGAACGCAGCTGCTGGGACAAGTGCCGTTGTGACCGCCGCCAGTGGCGTGGACACTGCTGACGTTGCTACATTAAATGATGCGCTTGGTAGTGCTGGTGTAGATTTAAGGGTATTGCGTTCCCTTCCGTTCAGTTCGATTGTATAATGACACGTATCTAGGCTGAGGAAGAGAGTTTGCAACGGTCATACGACTCGCACCAAACATACCGCCCTTTCGAGGATCGCTCAAAGAAGCAGCCAACGACGCCATCCTTTGACACCCGTTTTCTCGGGCCGACGATGCGCAACATTGGAACGCAACACAAGATAACCAAGGTTCCAGAGGATTCTGTGAACTATCTCGCTCTTGCTCTCCGTGCTCGCCTACAGGATCTCGTCGTAGCGATGATTGCAGCCGCTCGTCATCGCACCGACGCGCAATACGACAAACCGCCATCCGTGTATGAGGATGGTACTCCCATGTGGAGTATTGTTGTGCGGAGTGATTTGGGAAAACAGCTTGCTGCCTTGGAAAAGACTGAGAGGGAGGAAGAGATGAAGATTCGGAGGGAACGCAAGGAGCGGGCTGACCTCGCGGCTGCGCATGCGGCTAATCTGGCGGCGCAAGCATCCGGAGGTGGCGGTGCGATGGCCATCGATGACGACGACGGCGCACCCAAGAAGAAGAAGAAAAAGGAGGGACCGGGTGTCACCGCAAGGAACATGTCTGAAGACGTGCGCAAGAAGATGTCGAATGCAGTTGCCAGTCAGGCTGCTGGGATTGGAGGGAAGTATGCGTGGATGACCGCGGCCAACGCCCCTGCCGCGACTCCGAGACCGAAACCGGTCGTTGCTACGACTGCACCTGCGGTCACGACACCAGCTACGACGTCGACGCCGGCGACGACGACTGCGCCCGCGGCGTCTACTTCCGCTGGAACGACTTGGGCTCGTCCATATGTCTCTGCAAAGAAGGTGACGACGTCGAGTCAAGCTGAGGATGATGATAGGATGTTAGTGACGATGCGGGATGCAATGTTTGTAGTGGAGAGGGAGAGGGGCCATGGTGGTGGACGTGGCTCTGCTCAAGGTTGGGTCTGATTTGATTTTTATAGCAGTATCATCGTATATTACACACCCAACACCGACTACGACTTTGGCGCCAGCCCGAACAGGGAGAATAGCCTTGGAAATAAACATTTGCAAACAACTCGTTGGACACAAACACGGGCAGTTCAACGCGTCCGCCGTGTCAGCATGTCGGGGGAGTCTTCGCAGCGTTCGTCGCTGATCGACATGTGAGTTTACATGTCTTGTCTTGGTTATAACTCACGGCTCCCTGCTATAGCACATATCAACAGTTACACTCATTTCTTACTGGTCGCCGTGATGGAGGGTCGGTGGACCAAATATCCAAGAAAATAACACCCCGCGTTTCACAAATTCGGGATGTCGCGAAGCCTTATGGAAACCCGACACCTGCGTCGCGCAAGGCGGTGGACAGTGGCTCCGTCACGCTGGCAGACGGATGTGTCTTGCAAGTAGACGACGCCTCAAAGGAATTCGCCATTGCGCTCAGCTCGCACTTTGACATTGACGAGATCCAGGCACTCATCCTACTACGCTCCTTTCTCTACAACGAGGGCCTGTCAATCGGTTCGGGGTCGAGTTCGGACAAGAGTCTCGTCGAAGAGCTCATTACTGCCGTCACGCCATTTTACTACTCAGAGCGCCTCTTCCTTCTTCGCGTCCTTATTCCACTCTTCCGCGCTCAGGAGAACCCCGCGGACCCGATGCATAGCGTTGCTACGAAGAACCTCCCTGACATTCTCCCGGATGGTCGTGCCTTTGCTGACGCGCTTGTTGCCGAATACCTACGAAAGACGCGAGAGAGCGTACCGAATATCTTTAGTGAGGATCCAAGGGCTGCGTCTCGGTGGGCCAAGCAGAATTCTAGAGAGCAGTTGGCGATGTTGGAAGTGCTTTTCTGGACGATGTGGGGGTACGTCCCGTGCTCGGGCGAGCTCGTGGTGATGTTGCTCGAGGCTGCTTACGACACGAATCTCGGTTCCTCGCAACAGAATTCCACACTTCTTTTGGACGAGGAGGGCATGCAAATTCTGCAGGATATTTCCGGTCTCTGGATGCTCATCACGATCGAGGTGCTGGAGCTGGAGAGGGTCGCAGAGCCGGATGGTATTGAGATATCGGCGGCGCCTGTGGACAAAACGTTCTACACCAGTTCTCCCGAGTCTTTGAGACGAATACACGACCTCGTGACTTCCAATCCCGGAAACCAGCACGCGTGCACATACCTAGGGTGGGCTTGTGTGCTCTCTCGAATAGGCGCGAAGATCACGGATATGAAGGAGGTCCCCGATTCCCATCGCTCGTTCTATGATTCAACACAAACGCATACGTTGCGCGGCAAAGAACGAGAGCCTACACATGTCCTTATGGGCCGCGTTGCGTTAAGCGACGAAGTGGGCTTGTTCAAGCTGCTGCACAACTTGTTGACAACTTCGCCACTCTTTGTCACCGCAATCGCCTGGAAGGCAGGTTCTACTGTTACAGACCCCAATGCAATCGCCTTTCGCTCTGTATTGAAGGGTAAGTGGTCGTACTCGGCGTGGTTGTGATAGCTGATATTCTTTCAGGCTTCCTGATGGGTGTCTTGGAACTGGTCCCTGTGGAACTCATTCCCGATTTCAACTCGCTTGTTGAAGTGTGGATTGCCTTGTTCGGGAGAAGCGAAAGTCGATCTGTGGCTGGCGTATGTCGACAGTTCTGGCAGTCCGACTGGCGGCAAGGCGTCGCACGACGAGCTGTAATTGACGTCGCTCGGTCGCGCTTCCCGATCCACTTCAGACCTCTCATCAGGCTTCTGCGCGCGATGACTGCGTCCGGATTTCTCGACACCGATCCTCTCTGTGTGGCCTCATCCGCAGAGTGTTCTCAGTCTGTGGACGAGGAAGAAGCTGAACGGGAGATCTGCGCTCAACATGTCTTTTATTACATGGACAAGCTC